>JAFMSR010000013.1:14019845-14045907 GCA_022818135.1 Saxidomus purpurata | reverse complement strand
AAAGTATATAGGTCTGTTTCGGATTTTTCGCACTTCCGGAAATTTACATTTATTATATTTCAAAAATATGATTTAACTGGAAAAAACACTTATGCAGTGGTAAACTTAGGCAAACTAGGAATATTTATGTACACAAAATTGAACATGTTCAAGAAAAAATATTTTTACCTCACATTTTGTGACTAAATTGGCAAATTTTGCTATATGCCAAAATGGGGGTAGGGGTACAAAAAGTCATTTCACAAAAATTGTTCATATAAATTCAAACTTTATTACAATTAAAATTGTTAAGATACAAAATTACAATAATAGCAAATCAAATCCTGTTACAGTTATTTCTGTCATATTTCAAAGTTCGTCGAAATCTAAAAAAAAAAAAACATTTTCGAATTTTCTATTTTTGCAGTATAAAACAAAGGTTTTAATAAAGTTGTATGCAAAATATCTCAAAAACAGTGTTATTCCTTTATCATGAAAATAATAATTTATCAAAGATTAAAAAAATAAAATTTATTAAAGTTGGTGGGGTAATAATTAGGAGCGTAATATTTATTCAGATGATGATAAAAATACCACTATCCCTAATTTTTCATCCTTAAGAATGACATATTACAATTGTAAAGAAGGAAATTTGATACCGTATTCTGAAAAATACTCCACATACATAAAGGTTTTCAGTACAAAAAATTTAGCTAATTCTGCACTTAGCACCTCGATTTGACAGTGTATCAATAAAGATTAATATTTCCAGAAATTACTAGCAATACGATAGCAATACGATAGTCGCGATAAAAAAACAGGGTCAATAAAATTTCTTATTTTAGTTTTTAGCAGTGACCCCCCCCTCCCAGACCTTGAGACTTACTAAGTGAGGACATGAATTTACACTGCATGCGGTCGGACTCCGGGTCAGTGAGTGAAGTTATCTTTAAATTGTTATTTGTATGCATTCATTTATTCAAATCGGATAAATGTGCCAAGTTTGATTCTTCTGACAACAAAGTATATTCATGCTGTCAAATTTTTAATCAATAAAAAATCCAAAGCAATGTTAATCATTAATCATGAAGAGACCGAAGGATGTAATTTTCATTTTTCTCATATTTTCCTTATTTTTCTTGTCATAGTTGATAGTTTGATAATTAACATTATCATTTCCAAAATGAATCTCGGACAGAAAATGTAGTACATAAGTAAACAAAGGAACACGTGAATTTCTAACGTCTACATAAGGATGAACGGACGGACAAAAGAAACGGTCAATGACCAAACAGACAGTTTCAGAGACAAACGGGTATTTTCTTAATCTGATCCCTCCCCCCTCCCCCTCCCCCTCCCCTGAATTTTGCAAATGGCTTCGAGGGAACAAGGGGAGGTAACTGTGCGTTTGAAGGCTTTACATCTTTACAGGCAGACAAAATGATATCAAGTATTGATTACTTTTGTGTTTTGAATTTCCATTAGTTATATTACTTTTATTTTTAGTTTAAGGTAAGTCGCGGGTTTCCCCCAGAAATCGGGTCATTTTTTTAAAAGGCAACGCAGATTTAAGATATTTTGCATGACAACCCCGTGACTAATTGTCTTTTGTAGAAATAATACGGTGAAGTGATATTTCCATGGAAACTGAGTTAAAAGCGCCACCTAGCGGGGAGGTGTATTTTCGTCAATTTTCGTGTTATTTTCGTTATATCTCTTTCTATGTAGATAACGAAACGATCTAATTTTCATAAATGCAATATCGAATCATTTACTCATCTGAAAAAATAAAAATATCTAATATGTTTTGCCAAAAATATGAAAAAGTGTGGAACGAACCCTGTAGGGGCGACAATTTTCAAAGCAAAAATCGCTATGGATTCTTAAACCAATTTAAAGCAATTTTATCAAATAAAAAAGGGGGGTCACCGTCCTTCTTTTCGTGCCACCGAAACTATTTTGAAGTGGAAAAAACATGAGAAACGTTGACGTAAAATACAAGATTGACGTGACGTAACGAGCTGATACTGACGTTTTTCAGACGTTTCTTGTTAAAATAAATTACTAGCGTTGTTGTTTATTATGCAGAAGTCACTTTAGATCGACTTCAATGATTAATATATATGTAGTCGAGACTTAAATTTTAAATTTGAATGGACACCGTATTTTAATAAAATGGTAAAAATTGATCTGTGTTATGAACTAGTTCGACACCATTTTATTTACTTGTAACACGGATCTGTTGTAGTATAATGTTACATTTATAAACACAATACAATACAGAAAACATTCGACGTAAAACTGAAGAAGAAATATCATTTTACTTGCCGCATTTAGCCCATCGTAAATACAGTATCTTCAATTATATAAGAATGGGCGCGGATATGCACATGACAACAGTGTGCATGGCGGGATTTCGGTCTAGTGATGCTTGTCAGTATGAACGTTTTATATAGAGTATTTTTCTAAACTTTGATACAGTGTTTTATAAATTACTCTTTAAATACTTACAAAATCGACTCGGTCAATGCTGGCAGAAAATACCTAGTTGTTTTCCGGAGAGATATAAATTGAACAACAACAATCTTCCTGATACAGTAGCACGCAAGAAAAGATTATATTAATATGATGAAACGCGAACAATATTATCAATACCAGACGAGCGATTCAATCGGGTTACATACGATATAACAGTTTGAATATCTTTATCATACATGTACTTAGAGACAAACCGTGTATCACAACAACATTTAAGCCGTCACTTTTATCCATCGTCGGAACCAACGGTCTATTACGGAATATAGTATGAATAACCTGGGTACCGAGGATGCTTTTATCATAATGAAATGCTGTCTCAGTTCTAAGAATTTTCTTTTTATACGCAACAGTCCAGAAAATTTCTCATTTTACCCGGATATAAAACTACATTCTTCTTTGTTTTTGACAAAAACAAAATGAAAACAGCGGTATGTGCTATAAAGTAAAGAAGAATTTAAAAAAAATTGTATTCGCCCGTCCATTGATTCGATGTGTCTGTAGTTTCCTTTCACTGGAGACGTAGTGGCACAGGTGGGCATTCCTGTTACAGATGCAACTGTACTGCTGCTTTCACAGAGTTTGTACACATGTATAAATACGCACAGTAAAAACAGAAAAGTTTCGATTTCAAGTAATTCAATGTTAAAACTGTATCGGGGGCATTGAAAGATAACCGAACAAAATAAACGCTGCAAATATATTGTTTTCGCCAATTTGTCCGTTCTAAAGTTTACCCAGTTTGTCACGCTATAAGTTCATTGGTAAATTTTTTTATAAGACACACAGCATGTGTACATTCCTCGGCAGCTCAGTTGGTAAACCGTTCGGCTAAACTTTTATTACCGCGGCAACCTCGGTTCGAATCTCGTCTCTGGTAGAAATAGTTTTTCTTTCTTTAATAAATAGCTTAAAACGCTGTTTTTATGTTTACAGAATGACTAAACACTGATTTTGTCAAAAGTAAAAAATACTCTATATCTGGAGTTCAGTAGCTTAAATGTACAATGTAGTTATAGTAAAAAAGAAGTAAAAATAAAAGATTTGTGAATTCTGAACCGGTTATTCTCTTAGCTATAAGAACCTTTAATAATATACTAGATGGGTGTTCAATAGAACACTTGTGTCGCCCTCTTATGCTTTGTCAGAATAACCAACAATTTTGTGACAAAATCTAAGTGTACAAAGGGGTATAATCTCTGAAATATGACCTTGACCAACAAACTTTGGCGGCATCATGACCCTTATGTCATAAGCAATACAATTTAAAAGTTTGATGAAGAAATCTTAAGAAATGGCAAAGTTACAAAAAGTACAAAAAGGGGCATAACTCTGTCAAATAAGACCTTGACCTACAAAATTTGGCGGCATCACAACCCTTTTGACATAAGCAATATAATTTGAAAGTTTGATAAGGAAATCTTAAGAAATGGCACAGTTATAGCAACTAGAGCTATCACTAAATGTGATTAATACCCCCAAAAGACTGCTTTATAAACTGAAGAAGTTCGTAGTAACATAATACCTTGCAAACAAACTAAAAAGAGATATTGTTCTTAGCAATAACTCTGTAATTTGTCAAGATAGAGTTATGGTTCTTGTACACTGCACTTCCTATCAATGTGCTTGACCATTGTACGAAGTTGTATTGAATTCCAACCAATAGTTTTCGAATCATGCTCCAGACAAGTAAAAAAAACAAAGGGAAATAATTCTTAAATGAGTCAAGATAGAGTTATTGTTCTTTTGCACTGCACTTCCTCTCATTGTGCTTGACCATTGTATGAAGTTGTATTGAATTCCAACTTGTAGTTTTAGAAAAATGCTCCGGACAAGGAAAAGTAACAAAGGGCAATAACCCTGTAATTAGTCAAGATGGAGTTATAGTTCTTGTGCACTGCACTTCCTCTCATTGTGCTTGACCATTATATGAAGTTGTATTGAATTCCAACAAGTAGTTTTCAAATGATGCTCTGGACAAGGAAAAGTAACAAAGGGTAATAACTCTGTAATGAGTCAAGATGGAGTTATGGTTCCTGTGCACTGCCATACGTATTCTCTTCAATGTGTTTTCAAGTTGCCGGGTGCAGACCGATTGTACGACCAACCGACCGAGTTATGTATCCCTGCCCTTTCTCTCAATGTGCTTGACCATTGTATGAGGTTGTATTGAATTCCAACTAGTAGTTTTAAAGTTATGCTTCGGACAAGGAAAACTTACAAAGGGCAATAACTCATTTAATACTCAAGATAGAGTTAAAGTTCTTGTACACTGCACTTCCTCTGAGTGTGCTTGATCATTGTATGAAGTTGTATTGAATTCCAACTAGTAGTTTTCAAGTTATGCTCCGGACAAGGAAAAGTAACAAAGGGCAATAACTCTGTAATGAGTCAAGATGGAGTTATGGTTCTTGCGCACTGCACTTCCTTTCAATGTGTTGACCATTGTATGAAGTTGTATTGAATTCCAACTAGTAGTTTTCAAGTTATGCTTCGGACAAGGAAAAGTAACAAAGGGCAATAACTCTGTAAATACTCTAGATGTAGTTATAGTTCTTATGCACTACACTTCCTCTGAGTGTGCTTGTTCATTGTATGAAATTGTATTGAATTCCAACTAGTAGTTTTCAAGTTATGCTCTGGACAAGGAAAAGTAACAAAGGGCAATAACTCTGTAATTAGTCAAGATGGAGTTATGGTTCTTGTTCACTGCACTTCCTCTCAATGTGCTTGACCATTGTATGAAGTTGTATTGAATTCCAACCAGTAGTTTTCAAGTTATGCTCTGGACAAGGAAAAGTAACAAAGGGCAATAACTCTGTAATTAGTCAAGATGTAGTAGTTATAGTTTTTATGCACTGCACTTCCTCTGAATGTGCTTGACCATTGTATGAAGTTGTATTGAATTCCAACTAGTAGTTTTCAAGTTATGCTCCGGACAAGGAAAATGCAACAGACCGACCGCCCGACCGCCCCGACCGACCGACCGACCAACCACCGGGTGACTCCTATATACCCCCCTAAACTTCGTTTTGGGGATATAAAAATCTAGTATATAAAGGGGCATAACTCTGTCAAATATGACATTGACCTACAAACTTTTGCGGCCTCATGACCCTTATGTCATAAGCAATGCAATTTGAAAGTTTGATGAAGAAATCTTAAGAAATGGCAAAGTTATAGCCAACGTTAAGTTTTCATGACAAAATCTAAGTACAAAAAGGGGCATAACGCTGTCAAATATGACCTCTACCTACAAACTTTGGTGGCATCACAATCCTTTTGACATAAGCAATACAATTTGAAAGTTTGATAAAGTAATCTTAAGAAATGGCAAAGTTATAGCAAAGATCTAAGTATATAAAGGGGCATAACTCTGTCAAATATGACCTTGACCTATACAATTTGGCGGCATCACAACCCTTATGTCATAAGCAATATAATTTGAAAGTTTGATGAAGAAATCTTAAGAAATGGCAAAGTTATAGCCAATGTTAAGTTTTCATGACAAAATTTAAGTACAAAAAGGGGCATAACTCTGTCAAATATGACCTTGACCTACAAAATTTGGTGGCATCATGACCTTATTGTCATAAGCAATACAATTGTAAAGTTTGATGAAGAAATCTTAAGAAATGGCAAAGTTATAGCCAACGTTAAGTTTGTGTGACGGACGGACAGACGGACGGACGGACGGACGGACGGACGGACAGACGGACAAAGCGATCCCTATGTATCGCCTTTTCTCTGAAAGGGCGACACAAAAATTGGAGTTATGGCCACTTTATGTCCGTCTATCTATCCTGAAAATAGTGATAACGTTCTGACTGTTGGTCATTCCTGTTACAGATGCAACTGTACTGCTGCTTTCACAGAGTTTGTACACATGTATATATACGCACAAGTAGCGCGTATCAAATTCGCATACATTGACTTTAACGCCCGTTTCAACAGGATAACCTTACCTTCATTACTATAAAAAAACGAACTATTTAGATTCTCTTTCTCTGTAGGAAACGGTCAACAGATATTATCAGTAGCGGGACTTGAACCTGAGGTAACAATGATTTCATATCAGCGATTTTGGTCACTTGACCGTGAAAGCGGTGTCAGGCAGAAGTCATATGGACAAATGACATGTGCAACACAAAAACCTGACTGTTTTGCTGTGAATGATCTGTTTCCACGTTTCTTATTTAAACGTGCAACGGAAGTTTATCTAAATGTCCTATCAACACTGAATTTTTTCTTATGGAAAAAGACAATAGTAAGTTGTTCTTATAAATGAAGTTGTTGCGCATCTAAACGAAAACGTTTCACTTCAAGAGACCGACGTCAGTAATACACCGTGACGCCGCATAAAAAACCGTCATTAACGCACCGCTGTCGTGCTTCAGAAAAGTTTAGATGGCCTGAAAACAAAGTCGGTGACACCCCTTTTAATTTCAAAAAAATGTTTATATTTATTTAAAGGATCCGTTACGGTTTTAAAAAAATTCTCTCGAGCCGATTTCTCGCAATTTGCCCTTTATGCGTCCACTTTGGGGTCATTTTCGCTTTGAAAATTGCCTCCCATTCGCGGATCATTATGTTATTTTAGGTATTCAATGTTGATATCTTTAAATAATTTTGTATGCATGGAACTCAGATTGATTTGGCTTTGATTTGGTGGAAAAACCATAGCTGTAAAAATATCATTGACGGACTTTTGTCCGTGAAATGACGAAAATCTTTCAAAAATACACCCTCCGCTAGGTGGCGCTTTTTCCGTGCTTATCGTTTACAGATAATTTCAAAACATCTTTTCCGGGAAAGCCAGTACCTCATACCACAGGCATGCACGATTTCCAAACTTTGCGTCGAGATTTAAAAAAACGACCATTTTTCAGAGGGAACCCCGCGACTTACCTTAAAAATGGCGTTTTGTGTGCGTGTAATTCAATAAATACTAGTATTGCAAATATACACTTGATTTGTGCACCCCGAACCAAAGCTGCTTTCAACATAATGTATACCTGAGAAAATTAAATAAGAGCAGGCATGAAAGTAAAAAAAAGTCAAAACCGGACCTTACCTGGAGCCGCCATGAACATTTCTGCCATCTTAGGGAAACATTGTCTGAATTTCATCAAAATTCTTCAAAGGGTTGAAGAGTACAGAGGGACAGGATTTTCAAGTTAAGTCACTTACCTTACCTTGGAGCCAGCCAGCGGAACATGCTTCGCACGTCATTGTGGAAACATTTGTCTGAATTTCATCAAAATTCTTCAAAGGGTGAAGAGTTACAGAGCGGACACAATTTGTTTGACGCCGCCCATCCGCCCATCCCCCATCCGCCCGCCATACCCCTCTAAAACCAGGATTTTCAAAATGAAAACCTGGTTAATGAAGATACATGTATGTCGAAAACTCCCAAAAAGACGCTTTTTGTGTTAAAAGTGACAACTTGAAAGACAGAAAAAGAACTTTATTTTGTTCATCCATATCTCGCCTTGAATTCATATTTTTCTTTCCACTTATTTTACTTCTCTCTAAGTGGCAACGGAATAAAAACATAAAATATCTTAAGCAACACACACATCCTACAAAGCGTATGTGTGAACAGACTGACGGTCTGTAGTCCCAAAAGCGGTCTGCGTCCATTAAGAGCGGGTAATACTATAAATTTCAACACAATGCTGGATATCAGGCAAGGAAAGGACACTACCTCTAGGGTGGGGCACTGCGTCTAGCAAAGGACACTAATAACTCTACCAAATTCTGTCATAGAAGCTCAATGAAGTATTTTACGTTTTCTGAACGTCAAAGGAAGTGCTTTCAAATATATATCATCTAAAAAGTACTGTGTCGGCCTTTAGTGTAAGCCCGTTTGGTCTACATGTTCTTGCAACTCATATTTACTACATGACCGGTTCCTGGAGTTCTAGCCAGTACTCGCGCCGAAAGGTGGTCGGAGTCGACCCACGACTCCAACGCGCTACCCCTAAACTACGACGCCTCCCTCTTATGGGCTTCGATAGCTCAGCGGAATGATACCATTCATTCGTGCATCAGTCCATCCAGCTGTAAACGGACGATATTGACCTACCTAAAATCTGGATTGGGTTTTCTTGAACGATTAAGTAAGCTACGCAGTTTTCTCCGTAATCAAAGTAAATACTGAAGAATAGATTCGTATAAACTAATAACTTTACTTACTTTATATTAGGATGCTAGAATGCTTAGTATCGTCTGGTATTCTTCTTGTCACTCACACGTCCAACGAAGTAGAGTACAAGATTAGTCTTGCAGTTAATCCTCTTGGTGTGGTGAAATATCCGCACATGGGTACCAAGGCGAGTCAGCTACAATATGACATGAAGGATAGAGTGCTAATAACGTTATGGAAGAAAAGGTGTGTGAAAATGAATGATAATTTATAACGTCCATTTGCTTCTGGAAATTATTGAAAACCAGTACGAAATGTTTTATTATTTTATGCTAACTCAATGCTTAGTATGTAACTACTCACTATCGTGTCAAGCCAGTCTTGTAACAAGACGACGTGGCCGGACCACAAGGATGTTTGCAAACAAATAAAATAGTCCGTACAGCTGATCGCTAGGACCGCCCTCCCTTGCCAACGTTCAGTATCATTCCTTACCAACGTGCAGTACCGTAGAATACTGAACGAACTCTCTAAGGCAAAGTGAACGGGGCAATATGAAAGTATATAACAATGGAATTAACTTAACCTTAACTTACTAACGTAACGTCATTCATCTTCCGTCAATACCAGTATAGACCATGATCAATTATGAACATCCGTGTTGTTTGGAGCAGTCAGCTGATGCAGAATCAGTACCATGGTCCTGTTGTAAGATTTTCAAGCGAATACCATTTTTATTTCAATTACATTGCGATTTTTTCATTCTGGGCAGTTGTTTATTTCATAAGCCTTTTTATTTCAGTCATAAGTCTTGTACAAAAAATCATTTTTAATTGACTTGAAAGACAAATTTTTACAGAGAATTAGATTAAATTGAATAAAAAGTCGAACCAGCTGACCGCACATAATTGATAAAAGTAGTCATTGTACCTTACTTTAAAAGTACAGTATACCTCAGACTTATTTGTCCTTCTGTCTGCTTAATAAACAAACTACAAATCATGATGTATCTATGACACAAACTACTCATAACGGTACTGAGTATATCTGTTCTAGCGTACATTTAAAAGAAAACTAAATATTTTTAAAGTCCCATGATCACGTTAGATTTACTCATATAAAATAGGAAACTTACTGATAGAATAACGATAGAACAATGTTCTGATCTGTTCAGTTTGCACTTAAATCGCTATATCTGTTTTACTTCCCAACGAAAAAAGTAGTGTTGAAATTTTATCATACCTGTCCCCGCCTTTTGTCCTCATTGAAAGCTGGGGACGCCCTCCCACCAGGCGGCCTTTCGCCGGCCAATATGCTCGCCTCGTCTCCCCTGACAGACAAGGGGTCCACGGTGTGCTCAGACTGACATCTCTACGTTAGTCCAACAACACGAGCTAGTAGCGGAGCTGCCTAGGTCCTCCCCGACCCGCACATTGCACGGACGACAAGAGGAACCCAACGCTTTCGCCTTTTCGACCGTGTGCCTCGCAGTTGCAGAGAGCAGCATCCACACTAAGCGTGTAACCTCGTTTACAGGGAAAGATCCGCGCGAGAGCTGACCGGTGGCCACCTGGAGGTTCTGAGCAGTGTTAAAAAGCTCTCCTATCGGCGATTCAAACATATACTTTCTATCTAAAAAGCAAAGTTGGAAATGCTTCTTGTATTAATAACGACCAAGTTCGCCGATAGGAAATCTTTCTTTGAAATGCAGGTGTTAAAAGTAATTTTAAAATCCAGTGATCAAGGAACTTTAATGATAATTATCTCTAGGTATTATAATACCTATAAATGCATGCAAATGATACAAATTGTTGATCTATCTCGAGTATTCATAGGCAGATATTTAATTTTGCGTCATCATAATTATCAACAGAAAACTAACCTGCTGGCAGCAAGCGAGTCTGCTTTCTCGACCAGTTTAGACCGTGATTAACTTGCACACCAGTGTCGTACGCTGACAATCGTCTCAAATAGCAACATCATACTGTTGTTAGTTACGCAAATGAATACTTCATACCTGTATTACGTCTGTTAGATTCGATGCAAAATTAATCCGTTTTCCTTCTCGACAATCGTAGATCATGACCAGCTTCCACATCTGTGTCGTCAGGGGAAATCTGCTGATTAAACGAACAGTATGTACCTGTACATTTGCATTATTATTAAAACAGAATGTCCTTTTCATTTTAAAAATAATTAATTTGGTTTTTCTTGCCATTAATATCATATACAATTAGAACTAAACACTATTTGATACCAAACATGAATAGACATGTCTTTACTGGCAAACTTTTCGCCAGCCAAGAATATACCAACATTGGTCATTTAACATTTACTCTGCTTGCAACAAGTGTGTCTGCCGATGTAAGACATGTGAGCGTTCATCAACCTCCTGGTGGTGAGTCTGATTTTGCCAGCACTGTAGATCATGATCAGCTTCACCATCTCATCATGGAACAGTTGCCATGCCGACGAGAAGTAAGTCTGCGCATATCATAATCAGCCTATAAAATCAATTTGAAATATTCATCTATAAGTATTTCTGTGGCGACAAATTAATGACCTTGACATCGTTTCGAATGCAGACCATAATCAGGCTTGCACATCTTCTACGTACCAGGACAATCGGCTGATTCAATACCATCATACTGTTGTTAGTGATGCAAAACGAATACTCTGTACCTGTAAACGTTTTCTTTTTAGTATAATAATGTCAAAAATACACTATGCATTTAAAGAATGTCCGATTAAGATGTTGATACAGTCAAACATGAAGCAAGCAAACAATATCACAAACGTGGCCATCCAATAATTATCCTGTTGGCTACAAGTGATTCTGCCTTTACGACCAATGTGAACCACAATCATCCAAAATACAATCGATGTGAAACAGGCTTTAACTACCCCGTATAACAAAAGTGATCATCCAACAGGTACCCTGCTGGTGGCAAGTAAATCTGCCTTTACGACCAATTTGAACTACAACCATTCAAAAACAATCGATGTAAAACGGGTTTTAACTAGCCCGTATAACAAAAGTGATCATTCAACAGGTACCCTGCTGATGGCAAGTGATTATGTCGTTATGATCAACGTAAACAACACTTAATGTAAAAGAATTTTGCACTACACCGCCGATGAAAAGAAAGTCTATCTTTTTTACCTGTATAGTTCAAAATCTGTATACATGTACACATTCAATATAAAATAAATATCTATATTCAAAGTATTGATATATCGTCAAATGACCATGACTTCGTTTCCAGTGTAGACCATAATTAGACTGCATTTGTATTTTACAGAATGTTACGTCTAGCTAAATCCAGTATCACAAAAGTGGTCATCCAACATTTACTCTGTTGGCTGCAGGTTATTCTGCCTTTACGATCAATGTGAACCACAACCATCTGATACATTCATTATAAAGTAAATAATGTTTAATCACCCTGTCGGTGACTTTCGTGTATATCATAATCAGTATATACAGTCTATGCTATATAGTCCGTGTAAGTGAGTCTGTGTTCATTACCAGTGTAGACTATGAGGAACTTCACATCCGTGTGATCTGAGGATAGTCAGTTGAATCAGCAACATAATTATGTACCTGTAGACATGTTTGCAGTATGACCTTTTCATTTTGACCAGTGTTTATTTCATTTTCAGTGTCATAGATATTTATGATTAAAATGTCAGATTAAAAAAATGCTTACACAGTTACAATCAGCCGAGAACTTATCAAAACTAATCACCTAGCTTTAATTATGTTTTGTGTGAACATTGTGCATACAATCGATGTTGAATAAAATATCTTAAGAACCCTTAATGTACAGTCAATGTGAAATAGCGAAGTTAAAACTAACTCACCGGCGGAAATTGAGTCTGCATTCACAACCAGTGTAGACTATGATCAGCTTTCACATCCGAGTCATCGGGGGACATTTGAGTGAACCAGCATCATCGTTATGTTGAACTGAGTGTTCGTTGAACCTTTATACGATTGAAAAATAAGTTTAAGGAGAAAGAAGCGCATAGTTTTACATAATTCCATTTTCTGTGACGCTTTGTGGATATAACCTTAGATCTGTAACTTACCGATGGAAAATTCTGTTTTCCGTATAAAAATTTTTTCGAAAATATATCTCTGGATACATATAGATTCGATTTCAGGCTCCTGATCTTTCTCCTTCTATTTATTCCGCAAAAGCGCAATGGTAGCGTACGTGTCAGGATCAGAGTGTCCCGGGTTCGATCCCTGCCAGAGCATGCAACCAGCCCAGAACATGATACAAATTGTCATCTAGCGTATACCATTCTGGCGCTAAGTTATTCTTTATTTTGGACCAATGTGCAACCTAATGACGTTGAATATAAATGTCGGCCAGTGAGGTTTATTACAAATGTATCACCATGTACAAGCAATGTGCAATAACTAAGTTCAAACTAACTCACCGGCGAAAATTGGGTCTGTCCTCAAAACCAATGCAGACAATGGTCAGCTTGCACATTCGAATCGTCAGATATCTTGCACATCCGAATCGTCACGAAGGTTGCAAGTTCACCCCCATCCTTTTTAATCGCATGCATCATACAGTCACATGTGCAGTCAGCTAAAATATAACAAAAGTGTTCGTTAAGCCTTGTTCAGCCTGCTGGTGACAAGGAATTATGCCTTTCGGATGTGTACAGTAAACTCCGTATATAACGACTCCGGATATAACGAAAATTCGGATATAAGGAACAAATTTTGTCTGCCCGATATATGTACATATATTTAAGACTTCTACAATACAGTGATCGGTGAAACGGTAACATATAACGCTATTTAGCAATTTACTTTTAGTCTTCATAATATTCAGCAACATTTCTAGAGAGCAGCCAACTTGAAGTCATTAAAGCTTCTTTAAATCTAAAAACGTATCTTTTTTAAAAACAAATACACGTTTGTATGGCGAATAATAGTGAATTGTTTCATTGATCACTTTCATGTTGAATAATCGACCTCTCATAACTTTGGCTTAAGGTGAAATGCGCCTCAAATTAAATTCTCGAATTTTCTTTTCACATTTGCACCATGTATATTTCAGCATATTTTCGATTGCATTGGGAATTTCTTTTTGTAATATCTTGTAAACCTTTTCTTCAGTAGTACTCCAAACATAGCTACTGACGTCACTTTTTTACCAGCGCGCTTTCCTACACTGTCGGCAGGTTTTAAGCTGTAGCGTTTTGCCTTTGCTATATATTTTCAACGTTACTGTTTTTATCTTATATCTTTCAGTTAGAGTTACAAACTGATATAAAATTCGACGTAAAACGTTTGACGTTGTAACCGCTATGCACGGATTTGTGACGTCAGAATGGAAATAAATGACTCCGAGTTTTGTTCAAATTTTAGCGTAAAATTAAATTTGTAAGAAATCGGCTGTATGAAAAAAAGTTCAATGTGTTTTGTAAAAACTAGTTTGCTATTAGTTGACATTGTAAAAATTAGGAGTCACCGACTTAAGTAGTTCGTAATATTACCAATTCGCACCTACCCCATATCCGACATAAGCGTTTAAATGCAATTTTCACATGTGTCCTTTGAATAAATGAAAATTTTATGCAAAACTTGATACTTTGTCAGATAAAACATACTGTTTATAACAAAATAGTAATGATTTAAAGACATGAAATTAGCAGTATGTAAATAATGATTACGTATATAGTCGGAAGGTTGACCGAATATCCGAATACCAATTTGGGTATTCGTTGACATCCCTAGTATATACATACTGAAAAATAAAATATCTACTTCACTGAAAAATAAAATATCTGCTTCATTTAATTTTAGTTATTTGCATCAATTGTCGCATAATCTTGCATGTCATAGTAACTATGATGTTGACGGAATCATCCTGGAATAAGACCAGTTGTTGCATAGACAGGAGGAATTAAGAAGGTCCCGGTCGAATTTCGCAGATGGGATTCGAACCGGCAACCTTCGAATGAGGTGTCCTCCGCTCTACATCTATTCATCCATGCACTATGACTGAAAGAGGTCATTGTTATCGCACGGAAAATCGAACAGAACTATGCATTTAGAAAAACTATCTGGAATTAAGTAAACACTATGTAGGGCGGCGCCGATGTGTAGAAATACCATCTGCGGTCTATAGTCATGTTAATCATAGCGTTTTGATTGTCCGGGTGTTCGAAAAGGCAGGTAAGAAAGAAATGGTCCCTTCACTTTAATCTGGTCGTTTAAATTATCTTTTATATTTCATTATCATCACATGTTGCAAGTGTGAGATAGCAAATCAGTTTTCAGTCACAAGTTTTATATGCAAAAATTTCATATGTGTAGTGCTTCGGTTATAAATGTGAAAATGACGTACACAAAGAATAAAAAGACAACCACATTACAGAGGTATAAACAGAAGGGAAAGACTGCTATCTATTAAAAAATTAAGAAAATATTAACATAACACAATTTCAAAACAGAAATAGATATGGGTAGATATGTGGATTAGGATGAGACAGTTCACTTTACTCCGTATTGGTCTATGTTGCAGAAGAACAGAGTGTGATCCCCAGCAAGGAAACATGCTGGGATGTGCCCTACGGTAATGCACCTAGCACAACACTAACACTCGTGCAGGCCCCATGATTATAAAACTTTTAGATAACTAGAGAAGCAATTTTGAAAGTCATTTCAAATTCTTATAGAAAGCAAGTTAGACACATTTTTACTAAGATGAGTGGCCGACGGTGGTAAAATCAGGGGCCTACCTTCTAAAACATATTGCTTTTAATTTATCTCTTTTCTCTTACGAATTAACGTGCATCTGGTGCTCTTATCTTTTACGCAGATAAAACAAATAGAAGGGGATGGGTGCGCGGTGAACGAGTGGTTACCGCTCTGGACTACTAATCCGGAAGCCCCGGTCGACCCGGCCGGGCATTAAACAGAAACACTTTTTCGTGTTTCCCATCCATCTAGAGATGAACTGGTTAGAAACATCGGTGCTATACGCCGGGAATGTAAAAGGAACAAGGTGTCTATTCGTAAAAGAGCTAGGGTCTGGTACCCGGATTCCCTTGTATATGCATCTGTCTCTCTTCAACCAGCGCCTGTCAGGAGTATTGGCAAGTTTACCCAAGGAGAAGTACCAGGGTCGGCCGGGAAATGCAAATAATCAAAGAACAAGAGCTGTCAGTAGGACAGCGCGCTCGACTTTTTTAGTGCTTGCCAATAAAACAAAACTATGACAGTTAAGGGCACGCAAGACTTTAACTAGGAGTTTCTAAGTACAAATCAAGAAAAAGTTTCACAGAGTTATCTTCTTTTGCCTTCAGATAGGTCTCATTATGGTACATATGTACTCCAACTTTCAAAGTAATATCTCAAATCGTTAAGTTAACAAGTGGACAAGAATGAAAATTTTAACTGAGTTTCTAAGTCAAAAAGGGCCATAATTCAAATAAAATCCTTTACAGAATTACCTTCTCCTGCCCGTGTTTGGGAATCATGATAGTAAACAAGTATTCCAACTTTCAAATTAATATCTCAAACAGTTCAGTCAAAAAGTGGACTGGTACGAAAAACTTAACCAAGATTCTAAGTCGATAAAAGGCCTTAATTTTTAAAACAAATCCCTGACAAAGTTACCTTCTCTTGCGTACAGATGGGGGTAATGATTTGAACAAGCATTCAAAGTTTCAAAGTAAAATCTCCAAGGATTAAGGCAATAAGTGGATTTTACCCACATTCAATGTATTTTCTAAGTAAACAAGAGCTGTCAGTAGACAGCGCGCTCGACTATTCTCAGTGATTGACAATATAAAATAATATCCATCCTGGAACTTTAACGTAAATTCTAAGTCGAAAAAGGTGCATAATTCTGTCAAAAGGCTTGATAGAGTTATCTCCTCCTGTGTACAGGTTGGGGGCATGATGGTGAACAAGTGTGCAAAGTTTCAAAGCCAGATGACAATTTAATTGGAAAATATTTGAGGTGGTACGCAAACTTTAACGTAAATTCTAAGTCGAAAAAGGGGCATAATTCTGTCAAAAGGCTTGATACAGTAACCTCCTCCTGTGTACAGGTTGGGGGCATGATGGTGAACAAGCGTGCGAAGTTTCAAAGCCAGATGTCAATGGACTTTGAAAGTATTTGAGGTGGTACACAAACTTTAACGTAAATTTTAAGTCGAAAAAGGGTGGGGACCCCCTGTGTACAGGTTGGGGGCATGATGGTGAACAAGCGTGCAAAGTTTCAAAGCCAGATGTCAATGGACTTTGAAAATATTTGAGGTAGTACGCAAACTTTAACGTAAATTTTAAGTCGAAAAAGGGGCATAATTTTGTCAAAAGGCTTGATACAGTGACCTCCTTCTGTGTGCAGGTTGGGGGCATGATGGTGAACAAGCGTGCAAAGTTTCAAAGCCAGATGTCAATGGACTTTGAAAATATTTGAGGTGGTACGCAAACTTTAACGTAAACTCTAAGTAGAAAAAAGGGCATAATTTTGTCAAAATGCTTGATAGAGTTACCTCCTCCTGTGTACAGGTTGGGGGCATGATGGTGAACAAGTGTGCAAAGTTTCAAAGCCATATGGCAATGGACTTTGAAAATATTTGAGGTGGTACGAAACCGAAACTGGGGGCATATTTGTCAAGCTTGATAAGTCCCGTGTACAGTTGGGGGCACGCCTATGTCAATGGACTTTGAAAATATTTGAGGTGGTACGCAAACTTTAACATAAGTGGTTACGCCGACGCCGACACCGACGCCGACGCCGACGCTCGGGTGACTAGGATAGCTCTCCTTATTCTTCGAATAGTCGAGCTAAAAAGGGGCATAATTCTGTCAAAATTCTTGACAGAGTTACGCAGTCTTGTCTGTTGATGTAGGTCATGATGGTTAACAAGAATGGTCAATTTCAAAGCAATACCTCTTAGACTAATGGTTTTGAAATAAAGTGAGGTGGTACGAAAAACTTAACCAAGCTCAATACACTTTCTAAGTCCAAAAAGGGCCATAATTCTGTCAAAAACCTTGACAGAGTTATGTACTCTTGTCTGTAGATGGAGGTTATGATGGTAAACAAGTATGGTAAGTTTCAAAGCCATACCTCTAATACTTTTGAAATAAAGTGGGGTGGTAAGAAAACCTTAACCAAGGTGTGACACCAACGCCGACGCCGACGCCGGGGCGAGTAGGATAGCTCCCCTTTTCGTTGAAAAGTCGAGCTAAAAAAGTAGCTAAAATAATTAAACTAATGTGGTGAAAAAATCTGACTTTAGCTGATGAAATAATTAAAACTTAATATTCAAAGCATATAATTATTATTTCAAATTATGATAAATAAATGCTATAAACTTACGTCACATCTGCAGTTTATTAAACCCCTCTTTTTCAGCGCCTTAGAAAGAATTTCTTGGTTTTTAGTTAGTATGAATGCACGTTCAGTTGCACTACATGTCGAAATGTCGAAAATTATGTTTCATAAATTCGAAGCCGCATGCTGCTTGAATTGAATTCTTCACGCAACCTTTATCGTCGGTTATAAGGAAATTATAAATTGAATTGCACCTACAATATTCGTCATTCTCGCACTTACGGAAAGTTATTTATTCCGAGTAATTGCTGGAAGATATATTCCTGCAAAAAGGTCAGGATCAGGTTCAATTGTCCGCATAATACGTGTACCACTAATGAAAAGTCGCTGGTTCTTCCACTCAATAGTGATTCGGTTCATCATGGTTTGTGTATGGAGAACGATAAATAAAAAAATCGGGGGGGAAAAAAATGATATGTAATTTTAATACAAAAGACTTGCACGTGAAACGGCGGCGAATTCGATCTCAATCTCCACAAACAAAAGTTACTAGCTGTATTTAAATTGAGATTTCGTATGCTGGTGTTGTACACTGGAGAAAAAAGAAATACGTATATGGTGATCAAAAGATGCGCCATATTTTCGAAACCCAAAAGTACATACTTATCTTGAAAACTTAAAAAACACAAAGGAATGTATATCTGTGTATACTTTAAATTGTATTCAAATGACGCTTGGTGTGAATGGGGAATACAGACCCCGTTCAGGCGATACTTTCAGTGGGGAGGTGAAAAATTACTTCTACTGTGATAAATTCGAATTAAATATCATTAACACTAACAGATGCTAATCACAAGCATACATTCACGAACTGAACATGAAAGTGTGCGAGAGTTCAGTATTGTTCATTAATGTATTTTGTATATCGCTGTTTATATGACGTGTTTTTTCCCACGAGTTCCTTCTTTTGCATAGACGGAAATGAGAAAAATAAAAATACCACGGAATATTAGTTAAGCAACTAATGTAGTTTTCTTCACAAAATAAACTCTTGTTCTTTATGTGTCTATTATATCCGATCTTGCACTGGTTGTTCGCACCCATCCTAGTCACGGAAATACTGAACTATAGTATCAATGTTTCTACCTTTAGAAGTATTCGTTATGCATATCAAGTCGCCACTAGTTCTGTTAGAGTTGCAGGTATGGAACCGTATTTTGTTACTATGTACATGACGGGAAGGTGTAAATCTGATCTAAACGCTATAGAAAAGCACTGGTCAAAGATCACATTAACCTATAAATTGTTTTAGGCAGATAAAGATGTGTAGCTTTTAAAATAGCCCATCCTGGAATATAAATTTCTTTATTGAAAAACACGAGCCTGTTAGTAAATCAACTTATCCCTGTGTAAAAAAAGAAAACGTACAAAGTAACTCCTAGTACATCACAACGTCAACACTACGTTTGGGGTAGGGGTGAAATTTCGTGGAATTGTAAAAATAGTAAGCCGGTGACCCATCCTTTTTATCATATCTAATGATCGTAAAATTAGTTTTATACATCATATTAAACGTATGCGTTTTTTTATCGAGCTGATTTTTTAATAACTCCAATTGTAAGGCAAAATTTTAAGCAAAGGCCTGACAAAATTTTACCGTTTTGACGTCACATAATCGCATCTAGCGTCTCAAGCGTCGAAATTTTTTCACGAAATTGTTTTATACCATTATAAAGAACGTTTTAAATGCAATGCGCATGTTATCTTATATTGTCAATTAATTCAAAATTAAAAGCGCAGTGAAGGAAAACTCGGGGAATAATATGAAATAGCGTGCTGTGGAAGAAGTGACGTCAGTGGCAATGTTTGAAGCACAACAGCATAGAAACTGTAAAAGATATCAAAGCATTGAAATCGGATTTCCATCAGAAATATCTTCAATTATGCACAGTGTCAGTTTCATGAGAAAATTCGAACAAAATATTTGAGGCGCATTTCACCTTAATAAAGCAACCACGTCAAAAAACGTGAGTTACGGCTCATAACGTCCAGCCAATCTTGCATTTTACGCCAACAATTCTCCTGTTTTTTCCACTTCAAAAAAGTTTTAGTGTCACGAAAAAGTAAGACGGTGAGCACCTTTTATTATTTGACAGAAATCACAATTGACAGTAAATGCGTAAAATTTGCAGGATTTATGCTTTGAAAATTGCCGCCCTTACAGGGTTCGTTCCGACCTTTTTCATATTTTTGGCTAAAATATAAGATATTTAATTTTATTTAGATGGATAAAAGATTTGAAAATTAGATCGTTTTATTATCTTCATAGATAGATATATATATATCGAAAAAACACTGAACTTGATGAAAAGATCACCTCTCAGCTGGTGGGAGCTTTTAACGCAGTTTCCACGGAAATATCAATGTACCTCAATTTTTCTACAAAGTCAATGAGCCATGTGATTAGCATGCACAATTTCTTAAATCTGCTTTGATTTTTAAGAAAGGGAGCCATCCATACACAACTGCGTTTCCGTTTTTTTGTGGGTCTCCATAGCTCCTTGGTCTGGGCATTCTTGTACGGTCCCGGGTTCGAATCCTAGTCTGAACACGAAGTTTGACTCTGTACATTAGCAGCAGCAGTGAAAAACTAGCGAGAGCATACTTAGGGTCTGAACTGAGTTTTCGGGAGCGACTCAATCAGCAACGACAGCTTTCTGCGTCGTAAAATATTTTTTTACAGACTGAAAATACTCTCCACTCACTTTAGAAGGATGCTGCTAACATAGGCTATCCTGACGTCAGAGTTTGGAGTTTCGAAAAAAGTATTCTTGTCTCACACATGCTCCACTCAGTAGATTGCACGTCTGCTCTGAGTTGTCTTAGAAAAATGTATACATACGATGACAAGTTTCAGTATGGCATGTGGAAAATCTGAAGAAAAAAAAGTGATTTTAACGTTCTCGTAGAAAGTGTGTGAAAATGGGTGATAATTTTAATGGCCATTCTGCAAGTAATTGAAAACAAGTAAAAAAAACTATTCTATTCTTACTCTAGTTAGTTGTGAAGAACGTAAATTTGCAATGACCGGATGGTTACGATCGCTTTCCTATGACTGCGGGTGCTATTAGGTTCGAATATCACCAATTCAACTTTTTTTCCTTGTGCAAAGAAATTTATCACCATTGTCTCATTTTATTTATATACATTGTAAACAATTATTGGCAACTTCTTGAGGAGTATAGTATATTTGGTCGTAACTGGGCTGGGTTTGAATTTCATGCTCTCAAAGAGAGTTCTACACAACTTACGTTGACTGTCATGAATGCAGAGAAATTAAATAATGTTATCATTTACATTTTACCATTACTACCCTTTTACAAATAAATGTTGTTTTTCTTATTCTATGATCCCATAGCAACTGTTCGGTGGATGATGTCAGGTACTGAAACTACTACTCATAATTCTGTAGGATTTAAGCTAGCGTTTTGTCGCATTATATGTTTTTTTCATGTGGTGTATGTGGATATATTACCCGCTCAGATTAATATTGCCCAAGCCTGATAGAATGCTAAGATGGGTAATACAATATTAAATATCCACATTGTGCGACAATCGATGACAAATATGTAAGTTTAAACAAACCCAAGGGCGGCAAGTCTTCCTCCTACCAAGTGTAGACTATGATCAGCTTGTAAATCCATGCCACCATATAAAATCTGTTGAATCTGCACCATAGTTATGTTGTAAGACCTACAAACAAATGTTCTATAACCATAAACGTATATCGTTTTGAATGCAGTACACCCCTTTTCATCTTTATAATTTTTTATTTCAGTTACTTATTACTTGTCATAAATACGTTGTCTAACTTCTCGCCCGGCATCGACCATCATCAATTTGAACATCCATGACGTCAGATGACAATTGTCTAAATCAGCACTGTCATTATAATAATGTAAATTACGCAAAGAAAAACTCTTTACGTGTAGGTATGTCGAATTTAAATACGTCTTTTAAAATAATAACTTTAATTTACCCGTTAATTGATGGGAAGTATGTCAGCCAGATCATTTCACATTGGTGTCGTCAGGGGGCTTTCATCTGTACAGTACCATAATTCTGTATCAAGTTTCATAAATGAATATTCTGTATCTGTAAACTCGTATTTTTTATAACAGTACATCAAGACAAGCATGTATAATCAATATAAAATAATTAAGTTTCAACTTATCGAGCTTGTCTTCGAAATCAGTGTAAACTAGGATCTACTTCCGTTTTTGGGCCGACATTCCAAAATTGGTTCGATGAGTTTAAATGAATGATTGGCTTTGAAATTCACTGATGTCCGCCTCGGTGGACGAGTGGTTAGAGCCACTGTAAGCACTCATAAATTGAATGCTATGGGTTCTCGCCCCTGCTACCGACCATGTCTCTTTATGTGAGAAAGTTGGCAGTTTCTTACGAGGGTTAGGAGTCTAGTACTGGTTCTGCCCAGGAACAATTGTTAGGTAACCTGTCCGCCTGTAAAAATGATCAAACACGGCTGGACCGGCCGTTAAACTACTTCTACAACAGATTTGAAAGTCGGATAAAATGTAACCTCAAATAATTATAGCCAAGCCTTCAGCAACCAAACAATGTATAAAGTCGTAAAATCTTACCTTACTAACGACGGATTTGTCTGCTTTCAAGACCAGTGTAGACTATGATCAATATAATCATCAGTGTGGCCAGTACACTGTCACAAGACAAGACAAGATAAGACACTAAAAGATAAGATAAAATCAGATAAAATCAGATAAGATAATAACAAGACAAGATAAGCTATTTTCCGACATAACGTAGATTATCAAATGACATACAAACAAATAATCTAAGGAGAGAAGTTAAAGATATTAGTTATCACATAAAACATTGTATGGGAAACTAACACATGTGTATCTAATGAAATAAGAGAAAAGTTCAATATTGCGGCAAATACATTAAGAACTAAAACAATTCAAATGTTATTTAAGAAGAAACATTTTAAGATTAATGCAAGTAAAAATGTATTTAAATTTAAGCAAGAACAATAAGAAATAAAGAGGCACATGTCAGAAAAAAATGGATGACATTTAAGACAAAAAACATGTGAGCTAAATCATACATAAGATACATACAGATAATAGAAGAAAAAAAACATATGAAACATATGAAATAGTGGAAACATACACTACGTGTAATAAATTATAAGGATAAACCACTGAACAATTCTATAGTATAGAATGTAGGGGATATTAAAAGATTTGTGGGGAGTTAGTTGATCCTGACCTACAATGTGGGTCTAAAAACTGCCATAAAAAAAGAAAAAAAGGACTGTGGGGTACAAAAAGAAACACGAAAGTGCGACCGATCAGAAATATTAAAGTGCATTCATCTCCCCAAATCAGATTTGGAAAGAACTGATCAACAACTTCCTCACAATAAATATGGCATTACAGACACAATGCATGTACATAGGATATGGAACAAAACAAACATTGACATAAACATGAAATGCACAAATGAAACAAATCAGCTAGGCTACGCATACAAAAATGCAAGATAAAATAAGGCCATGCCAAGCAAAAGCAAAAACAAAAGCAGAGGAATAAAGCTATGCACACACGGAACATTTGCATTTGTAGCCACTCCAGGTATGGATCAGTCTTTTGACTTCTTTAAAATCTGTATTTGTTCGAAATTCATTTGGTAGTCTAAGATCGTTCCAAACCTGGGCAGCTTCAAAGCAAAAACTCTTCTTACCATAAGTTACTGGATTTTTGCTTGGTCGACAAGCATGCTGATATTTCTGAAAGAATAATGTTTAGATTTAACAGAGACAAGTTCTTCAATGTAAATTGGTGAAATTTTATGTAAGCATTTGAAAACTTCAGTAGCTAGTTGCCTTAGGCGTCCAATATGTAAGGTTGGCATATCTACTTTTTCTAAAAGTTTTATATAACTGGAGTCAAAATCATTAAAAACAAATGTCGAGGCTTTGTATTGTAAATTTTCTAGCTTTTCTGTTTTTATTGGCTACAAAAAGTGCCATTACAATTGGACAATAGTTAAAAGTGGAGCGGCCAAAACATTTATAAATAAGTATGTTTTAATCTTGTTTTAGGTACTAAGATAATTTAGATAAAATATTTATTTATCTTGCAGATTTTTACAACATGAGCATCAAAATTTAACAAAGAGTCAATTTCTATTCCTATTCCTAAAAGTTTTACACTATGTTCACATGGTACTTCTGTGTTTTCAATGTTAAAAGACTTTATAATACCAACTGTAGATTTTGCAATACAATTAGACTGAAATTTATCTCGGTTTGCTTGCATAAGATTGCGTTCAAACCTTTTATTCAAAATAGCACTCTCAGATTCTAAAACTTCTTGTAGCTTTTCTATGTTAGAATCACAATGCGACTAGGTGTTGTCATCAGCATAGTTGTAAATTTTGGCCTGATGAATAAAGTAAAAAATATCATTTATGAAAATGTTAAAAATCAAAGGGCCTAAAACGGATCCCTGAGGAACACATTTAGAAATATTTTTCAATTCACTGTAATCAATGGTCACCTAATGTTTTTCTTTGTTTACGATTTGACAGATAATCATTAAGATTGCCTATATCGCTCACATGGCTACTATTGGCTGTAATTCAAGGTCATCAATAACAGAAAGGGTCCATTTTCATCTGGAGGTTCTGATTTGACAATTTTAGTAAAATTCCGCTACAAAATTTTATATTTCAAATATCTAAGCTCTGGGCTTAGTGGTTCGACAAAAACGTTTAGTAAGTAGTCACCTTGTGGCATAATTGTTATACGTACGGGCGTAAAGTTAAAAATATTCCGCCTACTTTACGGTTGTACAATTTTTTACAGGCAGTATATAAAAGTATTAACTGATATCTAAATGCAAAACAGAAGTGAAAACAGCTGCATTTTACTGTTAGTTCTATGTACATTTACATGAAATGTACAGTTTTGTACTCAAAAATATATCTTTTCAGAAGAAATTATCTTAAGTATGAATAACTTCGACTAAGCATGAAGTAAGTCCTTTTTTCGCACAAAGTTGGAATAAGGTTTCGTCAAAAAAGATTGACAATTAAGGCTCATGTGCACAAAAGCTACTAGTATTACTGGTTAAGAAGTATGTTTTTGTTTAAAAATAATTGGCCTAAACAGTCCTTTACATGTAATAATTTTATGCAAGATTAATTTTTCAAGGTCACGTGCCTTTAATATCAGCTTTATAACTGATGAAAAGAGTTTGTTAAAAGTCATCTATCAGTACAATACTATATATGAACCGATACTTATTTGAGAAAATTATTGTCAAAACTGGTTGGCCTGAAAAGTCTTTAGGTCAGTCCTTTAACTAAAATAAACTCACAACTTAACAGAAACTTGACAAAATTTAAATGGCCACAATAGACCTTCAAAATCTTTTATCTTCACAGAAGGCTTTCTCTTGACAGACAATTTGGTAAAAAATGATTGGCCAAACAGTCCTCTAAATGATCCTACGGCCTCTTGAGAAGCTTTGTCAAATAAGATTGGCCTAAGCTGTCCTTACAGAGTTTTCAAATGCCATTTATGTTTTTTGTTTCTGAAGCTACTATATTGTCATAATGGCTATAATAAGTAATCTCAACCACTTACTCTTTATTTTCAAGCACTGGATACTGGATTAGGACTATACTGCAAAGTCTGCTGGGCATAACTGGTATCTAAGTTAAAGACCAGCAACGAAGATACTAAATGTGTGCCTAACCTAGGAAGCCTGTTCGGCATTGCCAACTTGAAGACAGACTTACCATAAAGCACATTCAGACGGAGTAATCACAGGGAGACAGACAAAAACAGCAAAAGCAAGAGTTGAGATTACATGACTTCACTTGAGAAAAACGTCAAAAGACCAAATCTTTTGTACAATGACTGACCTAAAAACCATGAAATCATCTTTGTGCACACACTTTATATGATGCTTACCACTAGCTACCTTTCTCTAAGGCACTTAACTTGTGCCTAACCCTGAAAGCC
>JAFMSR010000013.1:13882820-14019345 GCA_022818135.1 Saxidomus purpurata | reverse complement strand
TTTATGGCCTAGAATATATATGATTGAAGAAACTTCTCGAACAAAATACAAATTTCTACTTGAAATACATTTAAATGTCACTAAATTCAAAAACCTTTGCAACGCCATAGGTCATTTTATGGTTCATGCTTTCGTGTAACAACTTCATTTCTGTACCATTTACCGATAATCAGTTTAAATAGATGTCTTCTTTTGGTTTATAAACATCAAAGATGTCTTTGAAGAAAACGTAATTTATTACCAAAAAAGATTTAAAGTGGGAACAAATCATTTTTTATGAGAACTGTCTACACAGCAATAAAAAGAGTGTTTTTACAAGCAAACAGACAAACAAACAAATAAAGAAATAATGATGTGAAATAACAACACAAAACACAACTGGAATCGGAATAAAATAATTGAGTATTTAGACAAGCATAACGGCGGCTACAATGCTAGTTTATTGAAAGTGCTAGCATACGCGGTATAATATTGAGTTTCTTTCAACAAAATGTGCAAAAAGGAAAACAGTAAGTCGGGTAAGTTGGGTATTTTTCGAGTGGCGAAAACTTCGCGATTTGTGAGCAGACATACTTACAAAAGGAGAATTATCTAATAGTAAATATATGTCAAATGAATCTTCCGTGAGATTGTTTAAATTAGCGTAGTGGGAAAGTAGCGAACATTACCCAATTCACAGTAGTAAATACATATTTGTATACAATGGTAGCCACTTAAGGTAGCAATACAATGCTAGAAAACTAAGACTTTTATTCTGTTTTAAATAAGGTAAAACGGCCAATAATTTGCGACGAGCACACAGCCTAAAGTAATTGACTTAAAATTATGCAAATTATTAATTAAGTATAAATAATAATGAGGCTAGAAGTTGTGTACGTAATTCTTTTGTGCAACTGCCCTTGTCTGAACTAGTTAAAAATTGTTACAAATGTATTTCATGCATAGTCAAGACTCGCACAGAAACAAAGACTTAATTTCTTTCTCAGCTGGGACTTTCCTGATACATCTATAGTTGTATTTCCCCAATTACATTCCATCATAACCTACCAAATTTGCCCTTTTACACTTATCGAAGCACTGAAATACACCACGTTTTACTTAAATAATCAACAAACGTAAATGTATCATTCTGACTTTTAATCGGCCTTTAGAAAAAATAAAAATCCACACGAAACTTTTAACCGGTTGAAATGTAGTTGAGGATTAAAATCATTCAAAACTCTCAAATTTCTTTTCAAACTTTACATCTGCCCAAGAACATCTTCTTAAAGGATTTGAATGAGTGTCCGTGTTACGCGCAGATTGATGACGGTCTGGTTATTTAAACGTGTTTGTGACTTTTGGATATTTGGGTTACTGTGTTTACAGCGCTGTGGACCATTTAGTTTGGTACCTATCTTTATAACTCTGGTGGGATGATAAAAATCAATCTTTGATCTTATGATTATGAAATAGTCATCAAAATATCTTGAACATTGAATAGACTACACGATTTCTTTTAAGGTGTATACCTAGAAAAGTGGTTGAGTGTAGTTTGAGTAACAGCGTCTGTCTTTCGTTAACATACAGTAAACCAACTACGGAATACACCAATGGTGGTAATGTTCCTACCCAGACCCTGTCATGTGTGACGGTTCAAACTATCTTGTGCAGTTGGAGAGTAACATGTCACGAGATAATGTTGCCTCCAAATACATGTAAACTTAGTTTCTAGGCCTTCAGCTGTAAACAAAACATTGTTAAGAGTTTTCCTTTGGTTTTCATTGCAAAACAAAATTGTTCAACATGGAAACCTCCATGTCACGTCTAAAAAGCTTCCATCTAGTGGTTTCATATATGTTTTTTGAAAACGACGGACCATTCAGACGCAAGGTATGGACTTACATTAAATCAGCAATATTGTTTCTGCAAAATGTCCTTTAAATCATTGTCTTCTAAAAGTAAGTGTTAAAACTTCTTTAAAAACTTAACTTTGAACAATTGTGGGCATTCTGTTGCTGTGGTCATGGATTCAGAGGTTTGCTATTACTTTATTGCATTTCAGTTAGTATTGGAGTGATCACAGATGAGTTATGCTCTATTTGTAAATATTAATTGTCCGTGAGAACATGTACAAGTTTCAGTGTACATGCGGAATTCAAGATGGCTGGCATTTTATTGTAATTGCATTGGAATGAAATGGTAATTGGTGCAATCACTTATTATCTTCTATGTTCACACTGTTATTTAACAAATTGCAGTAACCCATCACAGTGAGATCGTGCCAGTGGAGAGTATTACAGCTCTGATATACATGTATGTTCAACTGTATGTGATACAGTATGGTACCGCAGGACCTGATCCACAATTGGTATGTAATTGTATATGAATGTTTTATATGTTTATTAATAAGCAAGGATGAATTGTTAAACTTAGGTTTCACATATATTTTATAAGGTTTTCATGGCCGCTGATCACAACATGACATAATTATGAGTACGGATATGCTTTGATATATTGTAATATTATCACATAATATTACTGCACTTAGCTTACATTTGTTTCATATCTTTGTTACAGGGCTTGAAGTGTACCAAGTGTACCAAATGTACCAAGGGTAGCAAGTGCAGGTGTATCACGTATATTAAACGTATTTGTTGTATTGTACTACGTTGGAGTAATAATTACAAGACTGAAACATCACCATTGTTTGTTGCTGAACCCTCCTCACCCAATGACACTGATGGTCGCATTAAATATTGTGTATATTAGACGTCAGGTCACAGATGGCGCCCAACATGGTTTCAATTTAAATTTTTTTAGTTGTTTATTAGAATTGACTTCAGTTTTCTATTTTCTTGGTTAGTAAACAAGTACCTATGGTACTTAGTCAATTATTTGACATTCTGTATAAGTACATTTGCACTTTACATTTTGTACTTTGATTTTGTTTACACATCAGTACACTTTGTTTACACATTAATACTTACATGTTTGGAAACTTTTTTTTTTTCTATATTGATTGTTCATACAGAGGTGTATAGATTGTTCATAGAGAAGTGTATTATTGCATGTTGTGTGAGATATTGCTTTAGTACATTCAGTAAGTGACACTTTGTGAATCAACTTTGAGCCAGCATTATAATAGTGAAGCATAGTGTTATTGTTTAGTGTTGTGATTCATATGGAAAGGAACGCAAAACACATATTGAAAAGGCTATAATAGTCTAGTTCTGAACTGAGTAGTTTTTGTTGAAAAGTGATTGAGTCTCAAGTTAAATCTTACATAGGCACATTTAAATTGTGAGTGGACACTTAGTGCTCTGTATAAAGATTATTATTTTGTGACTTGTATGGAAGTGAAAGAACTTTAATATTATTTTACACTTCTACATCAAAAGAGTGACATTTTGTTTTTACAACATTTGAGTTTCATTTTGTGACGTGACTATTCAAGTGCAACGACATACAAACAATTGATGTGTTTGAATTTGAAATTTGTGAAAGTGATTTGAGTTACAATAACTCTTCAATTTTTTTATTAACGAGGTTTTCCGAAGGAAAAATCCTGGTTATTAGATTGGGGTATGTCGGCGGCGGGCGGCGGGCGGGCGTAAACAATTTCTTCTGTGCGCAACTCCTCCTACATTTCTCAACGGATTTCAACCAAACTTTCACAGAAGTATTGTCATGAAGTGCCCTGGCGCATATTGTCGGGGTTTTGTGATTTGGTCATTTTTGACAGAATTATGGCCCTTTGTTTTTTTTCACATGTAATTCTTCTGTGCGCAACTCCTCCTACATTTCTCAACGGATTTCAACCAAACTTTCACAGAAGTATTGTCATGAAGTGCCCTGACGCATATATTCCGGGTTTTGTGATTTGGTCATTTTTGACAGAATTATGGCCCTTTGTTTTTTTTCACATATGTAATTCTTCTGTGCGCAACTCCTTCTACACTTCTCAAGGGATTTCAACCAAACTTTCACAGAATTATTGTCACCAAGTGCCCTGGCGCATATTGTCGGGGTTTTGTGATTTTATCATTTTTGACAGAATTATGGGCCTTTGTTTTTTTCCACATAATGTAATATATATAGAGAAATACTCTTCTGTGTGCAACTCCTACATTTCTCAAGGGATTTCAACCAAACTTTCACAGAACTATAATTGTGAACTAAAGAATTTTGAATATATAATGTTCTGCCCCTGATCGTCCGTCCGTCCGTCCGTTAGCAATTTTGTGTCTCCTTATTTAAGTATATATAAAAGGGAGAATACTCTGTTATTATAAAAGGGAGAATACTCTGTTATTACTGTCTATTTTTAGAATAGATTACCAGTCCTGTATACTTTGGAGTATTCTGTTACAGTAAGATGACAAAATTTCTCATGAGACCAGCAGTTCAAACCCCACACAGAGCAAGTTTTTTTTGTTTGTTTTTTTTTAATTTTTGCCTGAATTATGGCCCTTTGCTTTTTTCCACATATGTTATATATAGAAGAATACTGTCACGTGCCCACTTCCTCCTACATTTCTCAAGATATTTAAACCAAACTCTCACACAACTGTTGTCATCAAGTGCCCACGTGCATATTGTCTGGGTTTTGTGTTTTGATCAATTTTGCCTGAATTATGGCCCTTTGCTTTTTTTACACATGTAATATATAGAAGAAGACCTTTGTTTCTTTTTCACATTATGTATATCTACTTACTTTAAAAACACATTTGCGCTCGGCCAGCAGACTGGAAAATGAAAACCTGGTTTTGTGACAATTTCCTGTCACTTGTTAGAAACTATATTCATTTATATTGTAATACTTTATATTACTGACGCTTATAACAGTGCTATAATAGTGTGTTCTACTATATTCATAATTGGAAATTATCATGGAGGAAACTAAGAGTAAGACTTCTAAAGAGGGGGAGAAGAGTGATATGGCAACTGGTGGGACACCAGCAGAGACATTGTCAGAAGAAGAAAAGACCTGGCTAAAGGCACTTCGAACATACAAATTGGATCCTGGTACAAGTACACCGGAAGAACTTGACAAATTTTTAAAAACATTTAATAAGAGAGAGGAGGAAAAGGAAAAGAAGCCATCTCCAGCGGACTTACACTTGCCATCAGTAACAACTGCTAGTACAACAGTAACATCTCCAAGTACACCACCCACTACTACAAGTACGGCACCGAGTGTAACAGTTACAGCTTCTAGTGTGCCAATGATGTCTTCTAGTACACATCATACACAGTCTGCTACACACAGTGGAAATTCACCTCATTTCCCAAAATTATCAGTATTTTCAGGTGATAACAATAAAGGTGAAGTGTCTTGGGAAGCATTCAAGTATGAGGTAGACTCACTAGTTCAGGAACATTCATTCACAGAAGAACAAGTGATGTTAGGAATCAGAAGAGCATTACGGGGTACTGCCAGTGATATTGTTAGAAGATTAGGAACTGGAATCTCAGTGAAGGATGTACTAACAAAACTGAATAGTACATACGGAAGTATAGAGAGTGCAGAGTCAGTTATGAGAAAGTTTTACTCTTGCACCCAAGGAAGTGACCCAGTTAATATTTATTCAGTAAGGTTGGAGGACTTGTATGCACAAGCAGTGGAACTAGGAGCCATTCTAGGAAGAAATGATAAATTATTAAAACAAGTGTTCTACCAGAGTCTGAAAATGGACCTAAAGCATATTGCTCAATACAAATTTGACACAATAGATGACTATGACAAGTTCAAGATTGAACTTAGAAAACTTGAGTCTGAAATGAAACAATCGGAGCCGAAGCTCAAACCATGCCATGCAGCTCAGAAAGCAGATGAAAAGAGTGAAGTTGGCCAGTTAAAAGATACAGTCAAACAATTGCAAGAAAAGATAGTACAATTAGAGATGCAAAAGGAGAGCACTGTCACCAATCAGCATCCATACATTTATGGCAACAGACGTTCCAGAAGACTATTTGGCAGATTTAGAGGTAATCGTGGAAGAGGTAGAGGACAGTATGAACCCTCCAGGCCAATAGCTATTAATACATTTAGAGGTGCTTGCCATAGGTGTGGGGGTAGAGGACACTATGCCAGAGATTGCACAAGCGACTATAAAGATCTTGGCCCTACGTGCCATAGATGTGGAGAGAAAGGTCACTATGCCAGGGACTGTCAGACAGATTACAAAGATATAGAGAAGAAGAAAGATTTAAAAGAGTAGGTGCTCTTGTCGATGGACCAGACCAGGGCACATCAATTTTAAAAGAAGGTCCTAAATTACTAGGTGAAGCTAATATAGCCGAAATTAAGGTAAATGGCATAACAGCAAACGCTTTGCTAGATACTGGTAGTTCAGTTAGTGTGATCTCACAGTCATTCTATGAGGATACTTTAAAAGATATTGAACTTAGGCCGGTTACCGAAATACTTTACATTGAATGTGCTGGTGGATCCATGTTACCGTACTTGGGATACATTGAAGTGGAAGTTGATACACAAGAAGGAATTCCAAATTCACAGAAACAGCCAGCATTATTTTTGATATCACCAGACACCCAACTTCTCAGCAAATACGCCAGTAATAATAGGAACCAATATACTTAATGAATTTCAACATGACTGCAAAAACATATTTGGAGATAAGTTTCTACAAAAAGCTAAACTTACATATCCCTGGTACTCTTGCTTTAGAACACTTGTACTTAGAGACAGATCTTTGAAACAAAATAAAAATAGACTTGCTGTCGTCAAAAGTGCATTACCATACAAAGTTTCATTAAAGCCAAATGAGACTATTGACATTAAGGGATATGTTGATAGAAAAATAGATCATCAACCTACAGCAGCCATATTGCAGGAAGCTAGTGATACAGCTATCCCAGATTTTATAGATGTGACACCAAGTGTTGTACATTATAACTATCAAAACACACAGGATGTAACTGTCACCTTGTCAAATCTATCAACAAATACAGTGACTATTTCACCCAAGTCAACATTGTGCGAAATGCAACCAGTTACCATTACCGAAGAGGTTATGAACAAGATAGAAGAAAATGAGTTAGACAGAAAGAGAATCAAGATAGTATCTGAACTTGATGTAGGCCAGAACAATACATTGAACGAAGAACAGAAACAGAGGCTGAAGGATCTACTTATGAAACACAGAGATATTTTCAGCACCAGTGATACTGATATAGGACAATGTAATAAAATTAAACACAGGATAGATCTTATTGACCCAACACCTATAAAGCAAAGACATAGAAGGATACCACCGTCGATGATTGAAGAAGTTAGAGCATATTTAGTACAACTTTTATCTTGCGGCATAATAAGACCATCCAAATCACCATTTGCATCACCAGTAGTACTTGTCAGGAAAAAGAATGGAAAATTAAGAATGTGCGTGGATTACCGGATGTTGAACGAACGATCGGTTAAAGATTCATATGCTCTACCTAGAATAGAGGAAGTACTTGATTCATTGCATGGTGCACGATACTTTACAACAATTGACATGAAGTCAGGCTACCATCAGGTAGAGGTGGAGGAATGACATAAAGAGCGAACAGGCTTTACAGTCGGCTGCCTAGGGTTCTGGGAATTTAACAAAATGCCCTTTGGATTAAGTAACAGCCCAGCTACATATCAAATACTAATGGAGGAATGTTTAGGTCCTTTGAACATGAAAATCTGTATCATTTACTTGGATGACTTGATAATTTTCAGTAACACATTTGAAGAACATCTAGATCGTCTGGACCAAGTAATCACTAAACTGAAATCATGTTATCTGAAGCTAGCAGCAGAGAAATGTCATTTTTTAAGGAGCGAGTAAACTTTCTAGGTCATGTGGTGAGCAAAGATGGTATTGAGACTGACCCCGACAAAATAGATAAGGTGCGAAATTGGCCAACACCAACAACTCCAGGGGAACTACACTCTTTCTTAGCCTTTGCAGGATATTACCGCAGATTTATTAAGGACTTCGCAAAAATCACACGTCCTTTGGCAGAATTAATTCCACATCGAACATCCAAGAAGCGTGGTAAGCATTAAAAGGAAACAAAAGATTGGACATGGACAGAACGAGAACAGAAAATCTTCGATGATTTGAAAGTGATGCTTTCATCCCCACCCATACTGGCATATCCAGATTTTGATAAGCCGTTCGAGCTCCACACAGATGCTTCCAATTTGGGGTTAGGCGCAGTGCTTTATCAGCATGAGGGAGATCTCAAACGTGTTATAGCGTATGCCAGTAGATCCTTGTCGAAATCAGAAAAAAATTATTCGACTTATAAACTTGAATTTTTGGCGCTTAAATGGGCAGTAACCGATAAATTTGCAGACTATTTGGCTGGAAAACACTTCAAAATATTTACAAACAACAATCCACTGACCCATATACTTACATCACCTAAGTTAGATGCAACCGGGCAACGTTGGGCAGCAGCATTAGGCGAATATGACTTTGAAATTCTTTATCGTCCTGGAGCAAAGAATGGAGATGCAGATGCACTCAGTAGGTACCCATTTGAAAAGATAGAGATACATACAGTAGACCAAGAAGATAGACTCAATAAACAAGGAAGCTGTAAGAGCAATATGTTCCATGTTAACAGTGACACCACCATACATAGAAAGCCTACCAACCATGAACTTGAATATAATAGATATCACAGAAGATCCCGGAACTCCGATGGCACAGATAGAGATGAGAGAAATACGCCGAAAGCAGACGAGCGACCCCATTATTGGAAAGTGGAGGATAGCAGTGATTGATAAGAAAGTGATAGAAAAGACATTCACAAAACAAGACATGACAATGAGAAGGAATTTCAAGAATTTCATTATTAAACGAGGTATTTTATTCCGACAAGTTGAGGATAATGAAGAAAAGATAGAACAGTTAGTCGTTCCTGAATGTTACAGGCAAGACATCCTGAAAGGTTTACATTCAGACATAGGTCATCCTGGAATAGAAAGGACAACACGATTGATTCGTGAGAGATTTTTCTGGCCTAGAATGTCTTCAGATATAGAAAATTTGATAAAACAGTGTGATAGATGTTTAAGAAGGAAAGGGGCAACAAATACTCGTGAGCCACTAGTAAATGTCAACACGACCTATCCCCTTGAACTAGTTTGTTTCGACTTTTTGACATTGGAACCATCTAAGGGCGGCTTTGCTAACATCTTAGTCATAACTGATCATTTCACGAAATTTGCAATGGCAGTACCAACGAAAAATCAAACTGCAAAAACAACTGCTGAAGCTTTCTTTAACAACTTTATAGTACACTATGGCATACCGACACGATTATACTCCGACCAAGGTGCAAATTTCGAGAGTGTACTTATTAAAGAGTTATGCCAGTTGACTAATTTGAGAAAGTCGCACACCACTGTTTACCATCCGCAAGGCAATTCAGGTCCAGAAAGATTTAATCGGACTCTAATCAACATGCTTGGTACATTAGAGAATCATCAAAAGGCAGATTGGAAGAAATATATTAATTCTCTAGTATTCGCCTACAATAGTATTCCGCATGAATCGACTCGATTCTCTCCATACGAGTTAATGTTTGGTCGCAAACCCAAACTTCCGATTGATGCCATGTTTGAAGAGACAAGAAGTGACAAACAACTGAATAAAACTACTGTGGAATACATAGAAGAATTACGTGAAAGAATAAAGAAGACAAGAGAGATAGCTGAATCATGTGTAGACAGAGCAAAGAAAAAACAGAAACACTATTACGACAAGAAAGTTAAAGGAACCAAACTTGAGATAGGATACCAAGTGTTAGTGAAAATATTATCTAGAGGAGAAGGAAAACACAAAATTGCTGATAAGTATGAACAGGAAATGTACACGGTCACAGAACAGTCAAGAGAAGATATACCGGTGTTTGTTGTGAAAGGAAATGAGTCGGATAAAATCAGAACTTTGCATCGAAATCATTTATTCCCAGTGAACTACAGGGTTGAAACAGATGATACGACAGTTGATGAACATGTAAACGAAATAAAGGCAGTGAGTGATACAGAAGAAAATGATGCATCTAAAGTTGAAACAGATGAAAGTGGTGACGTCACCAGGGAAAGTTCCGATGATGAAGCAGATACTACATTTGTTCCACAGACAAAAACGCATGGGGACGCCTGTGCACCTGCTTCTCATCATACACTTGAGAAAATAGAAAGTTTGAATGATACCTTTGTGAAAACTGGAGATAAAGAACAGCAAATAGGAACAGATTCTGCTAAAGCTGAATCAGAATATGACAACATACAAGATACACATGAAGAAGTTACAGAAGAGGCTGGTCATGTAGAAAGCGCAGAGATAGAAGCCAATCATGTAGAAAGCGCAGAGATAGAAGTCCATGCTGAGACATATCAGAATGAGGACATAGAAATAGATATTGAATTAGAACATGAAGCTATAATTGAAGGAGCAGAAGGGATTGCAGATTTAGAAGACACAGTAGTTACAGAGGATACTGCGGAAAGTACAGTGGATGACACAGTCTATGATGATACAGATAGACCAGAAGCTATAGAGAGGAAACGAAAACCTCGAAGGCTACCACCAGATCCACCAAGAAGGTCAGAACGGGTGCGAAAGAAACCAGAAAAGTATGACCAATATGTCATGTATGGAATGGAATGTAGACCATATGATGCAAGAATCAATGCACTCCAAACAATCATGACTTCAGGTATACTTGGTGCTATGGACACAGAAAAAGCTAGAAAGGTTATCAATGCAATTATGAAGTAATTGTGGTATTCCTGTGAACTAAGTTTTTTTTATATACTTGAATAATTATTGATTATTTCTTTTTATGTCCATAATATGACGTGGACGCATATTTGCCAAAGGGAGAGTAAAAGGCAAAACATTTGTTTTATTCTATTTTACCAAATTTTGTATTTGTCATGTTATATAACAATTTATTTCTGAAAATGTGTTGTTTTAGTGGTAAACGTGCATATAGTGTCTGTAAGCGGCTATATGTGTGCGGAATTTTCGAGAATTCACTTCTCGTTAAATGTAAAAATATTCAGTTTGAAAGGTATGTTTGCCTAGAAATAGCTGGTATTGTATATAAATATTTTAGAGTGGAAGTAGCGTAAATGAAAGTTAAGCAGAAAGTAGTGTGTGTTTATACTATAGCAGTATGACAGTAGCTTGTAGTTATATACTATGGATCTTGATATGTCATAGCAGGATGTAGCTTGTATTTGTTTAATGTTGACCTTGACATGGTTATCATATGACTTGTGAAGTGACTTTATAAAGTCTTAAGATGACAATGACGGGACGTCATTTCAGAAAGGGGGGAAGTGTGTAACCGGGTCTGGTTTTGTCTATTCAAATTTGCTACTGTTAAACCTTTGTTCCTTTTAATACTTTTATACCTTTGGTTTTCTTGTAGAAATTGTCTCCCTTAGACCATTGATGGATACTGTGTTTACTCAGGTATGGTTTCCCGCCGTTTACCTGTTAGTCCGTGCCATGTGACTGAGATGTGCTTTACACATTTAGTTTGGTCAGTTGCACGGAGCAGTCAAGACTCAATATAGCTCAGATGATTTTAGAGTTTTTCGTTTGTTTGTGGGCATTCTGTTGCTGTGGTCATGGATTCAGAGGTTTGCTGTTACTTTATTGCATTTCAGTTAGTATTGGAGTGATCACAGATGAGTTATGCTCTATTTGTAAATATTAATTGTCCGTGAGAACATGTACAAGTTTCAGTGTACATGCGGAATTCAAGATGGCTGGCATTTTATTGTAATTGCATTGGAATGAAATGGTAATTGGTGCAGTCACTTATTATCTTCTATGTTCACACTGTTATTTAACAAATTGCAGTAACCCATCACAGTGAGATCGTGCCAGTGGAGAGTATTACGCCTGATATACATGTATGTTCAACTGTATGTGATACAGTATGGTACCGCAGGACCTGATCCACAATTGGTATGTAATTGTATATGAATGTTTTATATGTTTATTAATAAGCAAGGATGAATTGTTAAACTTAGGTTTCACATATATTTTATAAGGTTTTCATGGCCCTGATCACAACATGACATAATTATGAGTACGGATATGCTTTTGATATATTGTAATATTATCACATAATATTACTGCACTTAGCTTACATTTGTTTCATATCTTTGTTACAGGGCTTGAAGTGTACCAAGTGTACCAAATGTACCAAGGGTAGCAAGTGCAGGTGTATCACATATATTAAACGTATTTGTTGTATTGTACTACGTTGGAGTAATAATTACAAGACTGAAACATCACCATTGTTTGTTGCTGAACCCTCCTCACCCAATGACACTGATGGTCGCATTTAATATTGTGTATATTAGACGTCAGGTCACACTTGTACCATGAAATAATCACTGAATGCAAAACTCTGCAGCAATAGAAAAATAGTCAAGACACTATGACGAGTATCTTTTATTTTAGTGTGGACCCGATGCGTATTTCCCTACATTATTCTATAGTAATCAAGCTTTTGTATACTTTTTGTGAATTTAAGAACAGGATTCAAGCAGTCAGAAGTCCACATTTCTCATCTTCAACACTCAACACCAGGAAAGTTATAGTATCAACAATAATATTTTTTGTATCATTTAATGTCTATGTAACGCATTTTCAATACACAAATAATTATGCCCTACCGCGTGATGCGCGCAAACCTCTATATTCTTTTAAAGAAGCCAATCGGGAGAAAGGTAGTAAAGTATATTATGTGGGCGACAAATTGTTCATCAATGGGAAACCGTACAATGCACATCAACAAGCTAAAGCTTAGGGGAGTCACAAGGAGTATCTAGACATTGTTTCATGGAGTATAAATGGACCCATTAGGGAGATATCAGATGTTGACTTTTTAGAATTAGTTAAACATGTAATTGTCTTTACTGAAACTTGGATAACTAAAAACTCTCATTATAATCTAGAAATTGAAGGTTACTGTGCATATCATTTATATGGAAATAATTCTCCTAACACCAAAAAGGGACGCTATAGCGGAGGCATTTCAATTCATTATAAGACATATTTCCGTGACAAAATACAAGTTGTTGAAAAACATCAACGTGGTATTTAGTCCCATTTCTTGCAGAAATTGCTGACTGCTTGAAGAGCTGTGGAAAAACGGTTGTCGTCCTAAACTGCCCTCGCCTGAAAAGTCTTTTTGTTTAATTTGAGCTGATTAACTAGGCACGTCATCTATTTTGTGCGGGGAAAAAGAATCGTCGTTTTCTTTTGACATAATGATAGAACAGAAAAGTTTATGTGCGACATCTACCTATTCAGACCGTCGAATGAAATTCTTTTATAAATCCATAAAACACGAAAACTTCGTGAATACACTTGACTGACCACTAAACACGGTGGTCAGTCTAACATATCTAGATACGGCATACGACCGTCAATAAATATATTTAAGATGCGCAAAAGTAGTAAGAGTCAAAGAGCATTGTCAAATGATTCAAAACTAAGGCTATTTTATCTGTTAAAAATAGCACATATTGAAAGGATTCACACAAAACATTTTGCAAACACTTTCGTCAAAATACCTTTTTACATTTAATCATAATGTGTAAATGTACTTTTTGTCTCAAGAGTTTAAGGGTCCTCACTCGAAGAACAATGTGATTAAAACTATACAGGGTCTATCTAAGAAATCCTTAATTTCCTTTATCATTTATAATGCGTCATGTAGATTGTTATCATTTAACACAGATATTAGATATTACATAGAGATTCACAAACAGTCGATAACTTGCTTGTATTCCTTTCCAGATTTAAGTATTTTTACTTTCACGTGCAATTCTGTATCTCCGAAGACAAAAGTTACCTCAAACTTTTTGTCCAATAAACAGTCGCCCTCTGGATGCATGACATTCATGTACCCCAATTTCGTGCAACCGGGGTCATCCACAAACTGCGGATTCGGTACATTAGACGAGAACAGTGTTATGTCTGTACGTAACATAGAAGTAGGCGTGTATCCTTTCCGGACTTCATGGCCTATCGAAATTTCATGACCCTTTGCAACAAAAATGGCAAATACCCATTCAGCGTACATTTTTCCATTAACAATAACCATTTTTGAGCTTGGGTGGACATTTGCATTAAAAGGAATTTTGACCTGCATGCCATAGGTGAGAGATGCAATTTGTCCGAATCTAACGGCTCCTTTTAAAACTGCAAGTCCTGCTTCATTTGGAACGATCAATCTTTTATTCTGTATTCCAAGTTTCATTACATCTTGTACAAGCTGGCATTCACCAAAACCACCAACAAGCAGAATAACCTTGATCTTTGCCATTTTTGGTTCGGAAAGTATAGCCTTTATGTGAGCGAGTGTGTTGCTTGAAACCAACTTCTCACGATAGAAACATCTACTCTTAATTTATCACCGGTACATACAACTTTGTCGCTCAATCCAATCGATGCAATTTTCTGTTTTATAGTTTCTTGACTTTTTTCCTGGTACATTTCTCTCATAGAAGCTGATACACGAAATGTGACTTTCCCTTCGGTATCTGAAGTAATTGTTCGCTTTTTTGTTTCAAATTCCCGGTGAATATCGAAGTAATCTGCCATTTGCTCCAGTCTGAATCTTTCCATGGTAGAGTCTCCAAATACGTTTATCAACCAATTAATGTAGTTGATGTCAACGGCATATCCTCCCCATGGGCCCCCACTTGCCTTATGAAGTTCTTTTAAAGTACCATCTTCTTTCTTTTCGTGAACCGAAATATCAGCAGTTCCACCTGAGAAAAGTATAGAGTTGAATAATTGCATCAATGTAACTAACAATTCGAATCATCTTTTTTACATGTCTACTGTCTTCGTTGTTGTTTCTTACATACATTAAATCATCATTCCACGTTCTGTTTTTGAAACCATATTTATAATGTACATTGTGGATCGTCAACACTCGTGCATATGCTAGCTTGCATTTGTCATTTACTAAAATGCTAAACGATCAGTTGTAATACGGACACGCAATTTAATACAATTGTATAATTCTGTTCAACTTTCCGCATAACTATTTGTGGAAAGCATTTGTTGTTAAGAATCTTGAAATACCTTATCTTTATTTACCTTTTTACACCATTGCTACTTGTTAAATTATGATCGAAGACATCAGCTGATATAAACCTCATTAGTTATGAGTAATAAACTATGACAGTTTCTAGTTACCAACATTAATTAAAATAATCGATATGCACATCAAATGCCAGTCACATTGACGGAATATTGGCGGAATAGTTATTTTTTGTAAATATATGTAAAAATGTTCATATACAACTTTCATTAATTGCTAAGGATTATGTTGTCCTTAATATCAGTCACTCATATGCCCAAACATTTATTTATCTCAAACTATTATGTTAGAAGCTCGTACCTCCCTGTCAATACCCGCCTAGAAAAATAAGTGTAACATTAACATACATACATACAAACTTACATATGGTATGTTTTTACCTAAAACACGAGTCATGTTATACATGGCCATCTCCCGGTCGAGTGCTCTTTCTATGACCAAGAAATTTAAGGTGATAGGAATGGATATGGTGTAGGTTGTAATTTGACAAAATATTAGTAATTTGAACGTGTTGAGGGTCATTTACCTGCACTTCAGTTCAGTACTCAAGGGGGTATGGCCCTAAAAGGAACGAGTAATAAAGGGAGATAATTTACGAAAAGGACAAGCTAGAGTAAAGGGCCTTGTTCACTACACTTCCCATCAATGTCCTCTGTCTTTGTGTAAAGTTTAAACAAAGCCCCTTGAATTCTTTCGGAATTATGTTCCGGACAAAAGTGTTATATGAAAAATCAATAAGGAGAGTTAACTCAAAATAGAGTAAGGTACGGTTATGGTTCTTAGACACTGCACTGCGTCTTAATGTCCTTTGTAAGTGTATACAATTTGAATCAATTCAGTTCAGTACTTAAGGAGTGATGGCCCGGACAAGAAAATTCAATAAAGGGAGATAGTTAAAAATTAGGACAAGCTAGAGTGAAAGTCCTAGTACACTTCCTCTTAATGTCATCTGTCTGTGTTTAAAGTTTAAATACTTTCATAGTTACAAAAATGTATGCTCCGGACAAAAGTGTGACGGACGGATGAACGGACGGACTGAACCCATAACCATATCCCCTCCGCCAAGGCGGGGGGATAAGAAGAAGAGTCATACTTAAACATCAAATTAATTTTTCTTCTTACACTTCTCTCTTTTATTAAGTCAAACATTGTTCGACTGTAAGTCATTTAATTAACGTCATAATCCAATAAATAATTAAAATGCCTACGATTATACTGCTTGCAATTGTTACAAAACATATCCTCAAACTGACGCAATCTTGGGTTTCATAATTCAAGCTGTTACATCCGATGTCGCTTTTACCATGAATTTTCATGAAACACTAAATGAACTCTTTTCTCCCTTTCTTTCTTTTCTTTCTTCAGAAATTTATGCTGACTCTCGGGGAAGTTAGTTCAGATAAGTGCACTTTTGCCCGGATAAAATCGGCATTATTTTACATTGTATAGAGCATGTTTCCAATCAGTAATAGACAATATTAGTTTTTGAATGCATAGTAGCTGTTAGAAGTAGTTATGTCACATCAAAGCTGTAAATTCATTTGATCTGTAAGTTCAATGTATTGCTGCAAATCTAATAAAACTATCGTATTTCATTATTTCACATCCTTTGTTGTAGTTAATTTATATTTCTGAAGTCTCGTTGAGGTATTTGGTGGTTTGCGTTTAATGACCTTTGTAACATAGTCTTCTGTCATTAAAAAAATAAAGGTACCCAACGCTGCTTGCAATTGCTTTTGTAGTATAAAACTTAATCAGACAGCAGAGATATTCAATCAGTGAAGTATCAGTGCATATTAATGCTACCAACTTAAAGAGATAGACAGGTCGATTTTGAAATTTTCAAATAAAATACAAGATCACATTGACTCAGTTATCACGATTTTGATAAATATGAAAGACAGTATTCTCGTTCACCATTTCCATATACACATTAAGTAACTAAGTTGCGTTTTCTGCTCGAGTGTTCTGTTACGACATGACATCCAATAAACGACAATGCGAGGGAAGTGGCACAGTTGCAGTGGATTAAATTGGAAATCATATATAGAAATATAACATCCCAACAATGGTGGTACAATGTGTGAATAAACAATCTATTAACACCGATTTGCTCCTGAAAAAAAATAAACTTAACAGAAGCTGTCTTTCTTAAACAATGCTTGATGTGGATTTTTTTATTACAACACAGCGCATTTTACTTCTTAAAAATCGTTTGCTAAATATTTCAATATCATACGAGGACATAATAACGAATATTCGAATAATATTTCAAACAATCGTTTCAAGACTAAATCAAATATTTCTATTACAAGCAAGCAGCACCGAAATTTAGTGTGACGGATTTTGAACTCATCTCTATACTTAAATGAGTAAGAGATTATAGCAGGAATTGTGACTTAATAAAGGTGATGATATTGTCTAAATGAAATCGTATACTGCGCTGTTATTCCACTACTTTGAGATACAGAAAAGCAAAACAAAAGTTAATTTGTAAACCTATTTGAGAGTATTATCCTTTATTAACTTTTACAACGTTGCATCAACAATTATTTTTATAGCTGTGCAATAAAAATTAATATCTTGTTTTATGAACAAGCATTGTGTTATCCATTATATTGAAAGTGTTGCATCTTCTCTGTGTTCGTTGTATGTTCGTTTTTTTTTCATTTTTGTAAAACGGCAAATGTTTGACGGAACATCGCTGGGTTCGTATTTGTGAATGGATTATGTCTCCTTATGAAGACTTGACATAAAGTTTGTGAATTAATCTCCTGAGATATGACCGATGTTTTTTCTGTTTTTAAGTTATGATCACAGCGAAAATTATCTGGAAGGAATATGCCTATAATATATGTTTTGAACACAGCAAAGGAAAAGAAAACAATTTATATAATGAAGATATGATTTTAATTTAATTATATCTTAGTTTGACTTCCTTACTTATTCAATAAAGAAGGCAGACGTCATTGACACTTAAGCCGAATAACAGCGCACAGGGACACACATTTCCTGTATTTTTGTATTTCGCTCCAGCACAGCTAAAGGCAGCATCAAAGTATACTATTACACCATTTCTCATTGGTCTGTTTTCGGAAGAAAAAATAGATCTACCTTACTTTCGTTACTCAAACACGGGATATTTAGATCCTTTTTGCCTAGCAGAAGTACTTCTTTCAAAATGGGCCTGGTCTTGCTACTCGGTTTTCTCATTTACAAATAGCTCGGTATATCCACGAATTAATATTACGTTTGCTTGTCTGCGTGATCCTTTTGTGTCATGAATGTCCGTTTATGATATACTGATTCCTGGCTAACACGTGTCATTAACGTTGTTTATAACGGAATCTTGTGTTATGGCCACAGAGGAAAAAACATTTCTACCAATGGTTTATTTTACAGTTTAACACGCTTGCAATAGTATCGTTATAGAATATCAAATAAATCTAGGCACGCACGATTTGACATCATTTATTAACAAATATCTAATTTATTGTTGATTTTTAACCAAACGTCGTTCAGTGCGTGTACACATATCGTGAATCATCCTAATGCATCTTGACTCCCCCCTGTGTGTTTTGTATTATTCAACGAGATACTATGGTCAAGTACTGGCCCCGATTTCACGAAAATTCTTAAGTAATTACTCAGTAACATGCTCAACTTATTTCAACACTTATCAGCCCCTTTAAAGAATTGAAAGTTGTCAGAATCTTATTTACTCATTTATTATATTTATATACACTTGTCAGTATTTGTGCAGGGCATGTTGTTTTATAGCAAGTAATTTATAAAAGTAAATTCTTAAAATTCTTCAATTGTACTCAAATGAATATTCGCTATATCTGACTTGCATTTAGTATTATTCTTTTATTTTCTTTTAACATGTTAATTTCATTAAAAAAAGACTATACATGTATATCGTTTAAAATGACAACAAGAAATATCATTATTTTTAGTGACAATTAGACTTTCAAATAACGTACTAAGCTGAGCAATTACTTAAGTATTTTCGTGAAATCGGGGCCTGGTCTTTATAATGGTTATTTAACAGATTCTTTAAAAGCAGAAGTGTAACAAATTACAAAAAAGGGGGTATTTTTAGCGTTTACAGATGTCAAAAAGAAAATAATAATACCTGAAAAGAAAATAAGAATCTGTCACATGACATAATATTGATATTCATGTATATTTCAGTAAATATAAAGCTAATCGTCTTAAGTCTTGGATAGTCAATGTAGTTTCCGATGGGAACTAATTTGTTCTGACAATTAGTCTGACTGACTTGATATCTATTTGAGTATTCTTTGACGGCAATTAACCGATAATCTTGTATAGAAAAATGTCCTTGACCAAACAGCTGAAACATTAATAGCAACACACAAAGACATTTTAAAGATCTGTGAAAATTTACAGAACCTAATTATTGTTTTATGCTGGAAGAAATACTAGTTTTCGTGTGTTTTGTCTACAGTGTTTAACTGTTCTAAAATACATTTATTGTGTTGTAACCGTTGTAGTTGTATTTTTATCGTTAATATTAGATTTTTGTCCTATATAGTTGTTGGTATGTTTTTACTTTTCTTTCAGACCTTAAGCCAGACAGACTAAGCAAAACTAGATGCAAATTATTTCACATGTTTTCGGATAGAACCATAATATAAAAAAATATATTTAACCATGTATCTTTATAACCACAATTGTCGTTTTTTGTAATTTTCGTATTTTTGCCGCTATAATAATAGAGTAAGTAAATGATGAATTGTACATTATTCAGGTAATGCAAATGGTCAAATGCTTTCACTGGAACGTCAGGTTGGACTTTAAAAACGTGTTTGTAATAGTATAGATACATCTCTCATAACTTTTCGAGGTAGATGCAGGGATTTCAATCGCTACAGTTTGGCGATAGCGCTGAATTATCAAAATAAAAACTATAACCAGATTATCAGCTACCTGTAGCCAAGAATGTTAGTACGTCCTTTGAAAGAGTTTCAGCTATTCTGTAGGTACTCGTACACGCAATGTTTCATCACTAAGCATCAGTATGATACATATTTTCTATTGTTATTCCTTGTGTGTGAAGCATGCTTTCGTTAAACAATCAAAATAAAAACTACTCGGTTGATCTAATTTCAAGAAAACTCGATTGTTATTCGAAACATTATGATACTGATGTCATCACTGGCTATAAATATGGCTTATGATATCTATCTGTATATGTGTCACATCGTACATCTATGTATTCTACTGAAAGCGACTTCTATTTTTGCTTACAGTACCTTAACAATGTCTGCTTACAAATATTTGAATAATTTGACTCTTTTCAGCAAAATGAGCGAATACTTTTAGATGGCAATGATAGATTGCAAACACAACTGTTATTCATGCCGTTACTTACTGGTTCATTCTACGTCTTACTTTCGTTGGTTAAAAATGTTTTTAGGGGTGGTAGTGGGGGCATTTAACGAATGAATATTTAATTGCTTTTAAATAAATAGCTTAATTGCGTTTTGTATTACAATATGGTTGTAAGCATTTGAAACCTTACAAATAGCTGGTAAAAGATCACTGAAAGAGTATTCAAACGTCTCAGTCTCCGAACACCATTTCCATTGATTTTTAAATTTTGAATTGATTAAATTGCCGAAGTCTTTTGGGACTTGTAGTATGTGAAACAAACACTACTTATATAGCTTAGCAACATCACCATAGTTTTATACACCTCGTAAATGTACATGTGATTGTCATTTGCTTTTGGAAGAACTTTATCATTAAGAACTTAACAACTTGAATAAGAAGATTGATAATGCATGGACACGTGGCACAGACCTGACATCACTTACCGTTGCGAAAAAAGAACATGGACGTTAACGCCATAAAATGTGCCTTCAACTTAAACTATATTGAAACGCAACGTTCTGATGTATGTATTTATTATGTTCTTACACACGTATCTTTAATTTTGATAGTTTAGTTTCTACTAATTTATTTATTCTCGATTGCGAAACAAGTTCTTAGAACTTATATTAATCGCTCTCGAGACTCATTCGAGTTAATTTTGATAACTGGATAAGGCTTACCAGGCTGATTGAGGCAGGGCTGGTGTAGGAGGATTGTCCCATCACGACGGAAAAAAATGAATTGTGTCTATGAAATAGTGCTATTTCCAGCATATTTTACAAGGCTTGCAAGTGCCAAACTAACAGGCAGCTTTCGATTCTACTAATCAGGGTTTGTTTATGTTTTGCACAAGTAATCAACTGTTTAGTATATAACAACTGAAAAAGGATTTTTGTTTAGAATAAGGCCCTTTATACTCGTAGCGCTTTTTACATATTCTATGCAGAAACTTTTCTGAAAGAAGTATAGGTGATATAATGTAAATTACGAGAGTTAAGTTCTTTATGACAGTAACTCACGAAAAGTAAGAAAAAGGTGCTTCCCTCGATGATGAAGCCTCAATGGGGTCACCATTCTTACATATTCTATAAAATACCTAAGTTTCCTGAAACTAGAAGTGTTGATTTAATTTTATTTACACAAACGTTCTTTATGACTGTTACATGCAGAAGAAATATCCTTTCAGAAATGAAACCTCAACAGTGTTGTTACGTAAAATGGTTTCCTGAATTGCCATTTACAACGAATCCTCATTTGCTTACAGCAGTTGAAACTGTCATTTAATTCAATGCTTTCCACTTCTGAATAAGTTTGATACATGATCTTTCTTTTATTACCATATGATATTTCATGCCAAAAATTGTCTGTAGCTTCTATGTGTTCAGTTTGATCCTAAATTGAATTCAATCAGGATGCGAAATATATCACAATGTTTGTACTTCGTCATCTTTTTCAAAATGGTCTGCTATTTAAAATAAGTTTTCGAGAGAAGCCACTGAATAGATTGAATATGTGTTTTCGGGTTTACATGTAGCTCTCAGTAGCGTAAGACTATACATTTTCCCCTTTTTTTCTTGATGAAGTATAATATGTCTCTTTGACTGAATGAAGAATTTGTTAGTGGAACAGAAACATTGTACACTTTTTCTCAGACTGTAGCTAAAGTAACATGTTTAAGTCTTTTATGTACATAACTTAACAGTTTAATCAGTGCATACCTTTGTGTTATTACATTGACAATGTACTTAACACCAGATGTGTTAAATATGCGTAGATTTTACTAAAAACAATAGGTTAAATACCCATTTCCTTCATTCTTATTCGTCATTTTATTTTCCTTGTTGCAAAGATAAGAGAAATTCTTAACTATAGTGCTGTTAGAATAGCTAACATTCCATATTCAAAGCAAATTAATAATATTATACATTTTAAGTTCTGGATGTTTAAGCTTTATCCTTTTACGGGAAACCGAAAGTGATTCAGTTTTATTTAGGTTAAAGTCTATAAGCCAGGAAGCAGCCAAAGAATGTATGACTTCCAAGTCATTATTAAGTATATATGCGGCTGTTTCTGGTTGGTTGACTATTAAATATAGACTTGTGTCATCAGCGAATAGCCTTACGTTTGAATTTATTTTAGTAACGATATCGTTAACGTATATTAAGAATAGGAGGGGATCGAGTATCGAATCTTGAGGGACACCGGCTGAAATTGAACGCCATTGGAGGATGCCAAACACGGCAAAAGTCTTTGGAGATGTCGCAGAAGACTATTCTGGCTTCTTTCCCTTCATCGAGAGCCTTGCAAATGTCATTATAAATATAGAGAAGTTTGTTAGTTGTAGATTCACATTTTAGAAAACCTGATTTACAGGAAGATAGTATCTTATTTTCTATTATAAAATTATAGCTATACTTGTGAATACAACGATCCATTAACTTTCCAATACAGCTGACTAATAAGATTGGTCGGTAGTAACCAGGATTTGAAGTGTCGGCTTTTTTGAAAAACGGGTGTTACATGCGCTGTCTTCCAGTGTGATGGGAAATAAGAACAAAACAAGTCTTGAATAGGGTGGAAGATGGTATTGAAAGTTCATTTGAAGTTTCCTTCAGTAAGCGATGGACTTATGCAATCTGGTCCGGAATATTTAGAAGGGTTAATATTAGAAATAGCAGCTTTAACATCTTGTGGTGATCAGTATGACGAAAACGTACATAGTGAAATAAACAATCAAAATCTTGGGATGCATTTAAAATTTATTTGCCAGAGAAAACACAGAAGACAGTTTAAGCTGACGTCGATATCTTAGCTGAATTTGAAAATTAGTCCATGAATCTGAAATTGTAACCATGTATTATGTTAGTGTATAACCAATACAATGTCAATAATTAGTGAATCAAACAGTTAATTAAAAGTAAATACCTTAACTTAAATCCGTATTTAACTTTACAGGTTTGACGAAGAGACTTACTTTGAAGAAATAAAACATCCCTTAAACTATACAACAACGCCAAATAGTAATAGTTTTATCCTCCTTGGTAATGATTAAAAGAAATCATACAAATAAGTCTGTTTTTTTACCTTTTATTTAAAACGAAATCTCAATCATATTTCTTTCAGGGGGAATCTGCAAAGAAATACTTCTTTAGTACATACTTAAAATATACTGCATGTTAATGTTAATAATTATTAAAAGGGTTTTATAAGCAATATATTAGAACGTAAACGGTTGTTATAATGATTACCTGGCTCATTTTCTGAAAAATTGTCATAATAATACAACCATCCAAGTTTTCGTGAATTTGTACTATGTTTCGACGAAAACAGTCCGTATGTTTATGTTGTACTCACCTTGAGCAATAGAATAAAGAAATAATTTACCTGCCAGTGCTTTATCGAAATTGAAGCATTATTCTTTTTTATACAAACATAGTTCAAGTTTAATCATCTAATATTGAAAGAAAGTATGCAGAATACATCAGAATCAGACTCGTTATGATGCATGCTAGGATTAACTGTCAGTTTGTGTATTAAATAGTACCAGTACTGTATCTGTTAGACCAACGTGACAAAACTGACCGAGCTTGATTGCAATTTTAGACATTAGCTATGCATACTGTTACGGACGGCATTTTGTAAAAGATATCATATCTATTTTTCATGATTAAATGTAAGCACATTGCCCATATTGGATTTGTTTAGACTACTGTAGCAAATTTTAGAATCTGAATAGTTTTGAAAAAATTGCTTACTTCCTGTTTTCCCTAAATGTAGGGATCTTGTGAGATCTACGATTTTCGACTGAGTCGCAAAACAAATCTTATTCTAAATACCAAAAGACAATTCTTTGTATGAACATCAACCCAAGATATAAGAGTTTTTTGTTCCTAGTAAGCACGATCCAAAACAGAATCCAAAATAAGACAATTTGACACGTTCCTTTCCATACAGTTTCATTAGCCGACGAATAAGCTCTTCCGGCTTGAAATAAACATCAGCACAGGTAAATTTATATCTTGAACACTTGGCAAAAATATGTTACTTACCAGGCTGAATAAATCCAGGGAGCTTCAAGCTATTTTATGACTAAAAGTTTATAATAGCAGTGTATCTAAAATGATAACAGAAGTAAACTGCATGGCAAACCCTAGAATATTAGTGCTGTTACCTTCTTTTATAAAATCCGAAACAACCTGTGTAGACCACTACCATATTAAACATACTAAAAACCTGAACTACTGAATATCCGTCCTTAGAACACGGTACGGTATGATGTCAATTATTATTTCAAAAGGAGTACAATGTATTCGTCTGTATAAAATTATTCCCAGTGTTTCGAAACTCGATATAGATATTACTTCAGTCAGGCCTATGATGCTATTTAACACTATTTTCAGATATTTTTCTATACATATAGTCTAGCCCCAGCTTCTTTGCTTAGCGATCTGATTATTTCAATAAATTCTAAGTGTACGTTCACTGATGCTCTTGTAGTTCTTGTAAAGTGTGTCTGTGTAAGTCTAAGAGTTGTATCTAAACATTCTCTTTCAAACAGTTGTTCCCTTACAACGCGCCCGTTAGTCATATTAGGCAACAATTGTTGGCAGTAAAACGCAGATGTAGATGTGTCTGCTTTTTAACGGTTATGAAATGGATGATATACTTGGTTTGTTAGTTGTATCATGACTAGGCCTAAGATACAGCAACATGACAGAGATGAAACAGAGTCTTTTTTACTATCCATGTCAAATTTTGAGAATTCACCCTTTCAGTTGGGTATAATTTAAGTTCTTATCTTTCGATAAGAGAAATAACTTAGCATAATTATGTACATCGTTTCAGCATTGTTCTTGACCATAACATAATATGGAAATCTTGAAGGGTAACTTTAAAGGAAAACTTAAAGATAAGTTTTGACCCATACTATTTGGAAAAATTCGATAAAAACAAATTGTCACCTTTGACTTCATACACTTCAGTTCAGCTGAAACACATGCTATATTAACTCAAACATATCAATCTTAAGTAAGCCCTACGTGTAAAACTTCATACATTTACCTGAATACACTTCAATCTCACACAAATGAAGTTGTTCTCCTTCCGGTATCTGTTGTGAAAATTTTACGTATCTTCCTACTGTATTTGCTGGCATGGCTATATTGTCGATAGAACCCAGCTGTTCAACGAATACAGCTTCGGACAAATCATCCAAACAATTACCAACCAAAATTTTAATTTGTCTTGCTCTATCAGCTGCAATACAAAAATAGATTAAGCTTTAATTCATTTGTGCGGAAACTATTTTATTAGCAATATGTATATTAGTGTAGAACTAGATGGGTGTTCAGTAGAACACTTGTGTCGCCCTCTTATGCTTTGTCAGAATAACCAACAATTTTGTGACAAAATCTAAGTGTAAAAAGGGGCATAACTCTGTCAAATATGACCTTGACCAACAAACTTTGGCGGCATCATGACCCTTATGTCATAAGCAATACAATTTGAAAGTTTGATGAAGAAATCTTAAGAAATGGCAAAGTTATAGCCAACATTAAGTTTTCGTGACAAAATCTAAGTACAAAAAGGGGCATAACTCTGTCAAATAAGACCTTGACCTACAAAATTTGGCGGCATCACAACCCTTTTGACATAAGCAATGCAATTTGAAAGTTTGATAAAGAAATCTTAAGAAATGGCAAAGTTATAGCAAAAATCTAAATATATAAAGGGGCATAACTCTGTCAAATATGACCTTGACCTACACACTTTGGCGGCATCACGACCCTTATGTCATAAGCAATGCAATTTGAAAGTTTGATGAAGAAATCTTAAGAAATGGCAAAGTTATAGCCAACGTTAAGTTTTCGTGACAAAATCTAAGTACAAAAAGGGGCATAACTCTGTCAAATATGACCTTGACCTACTCAATTTGGCGGCATCACAACCCTTTTGACATAAGCAATACAATTTGAAAGTTTGATAAAGAAATCTTAAGAAATGGCAAAGTTATGCAAAATTAAATGTAAAAAGGGCCTAACTCTGTCAAATATGACCTTGACCTACAAAATTTGGCGGCACCGACCCTTATTTCATAAGCAATACAATTTGAAAGTTTGATGAAGAAATCTTAAGAAATGGCAAAGTTATAGTCAACGTTAAGTTTTCATGACAAAATCCACGTACAAAAAAGGGGCATAACTCTGTCAAATATGACTTTGACCTACAAAATTTGGTGGCATCATGACCCTATTGTCATAAGCAATACAATTGTAAAGTTTGATGAAGAAATCTTAAGAAATGCCAAAGTTATAGCCAACGTTAAGTTTGTGTGACGGACGGACGGACCGACGGACGGACCGACGGACAAAGCGATCCCTATGTATCGCCTTTTCTCCGAAAGGGCGACACAAAAAGTGTATGATAAAACATTGTAAAAGAAATACCATAACCTTGTACATTTACATATGGATTTGACAATAACGATAACATGAGCTTCACCGTCTACGCGAATTCGAGTGATGTTGTACCAGATGTTAAAGATCAACAACGTTCATTGTAACGTATAAGATACAGTAATGTCCGAGGAGAGCGTGTAAGCCACGTATTACATGTATTTACTAGTGTTGAACCACAATATATTTCTATATTTACTTTACTGAGAAATACACTTAACAGGAAACGTTGATATGACTTCCATTTACAATCGCTGTAAACGGTTACAACATAATCTGTAAACATCGTTACAATCATACGAACAACTAGCCATGGGACATGTTTTCAGACCACTGCTTGTAAATGGATGTAAATGGGAACACCTCTTGACCTTTTCCTTATTGTTTTAGACGGTAACGGTCAAACGATTGATTATCCAACGTGTTTTTCTAAATGCTTTATATTCTTATTTTTATTTGAACATTTATTGAAATAACTGTATCCTAACTGCACATATATATGTGTATTGTGCACATGATGCTTGCTTGTCAGCAGCAATAGTACCCGTCAATCAATGACGTATTCTTCAATAATACACGTCAATCAATGACGTCATTCTCAATAATACCCGTCAATTAATGACGTATTCCTCCATAAATGGTTGTTGTTGAAATTTACGCCTTCTAATTTATGATGTATTCCTCCCTAACGTTTGTTTTAAAGTGACAATATACTCATCTTACTGCACATAGTGTATTTTTGGTGACAGTTTTACAAAAGCAATGTTCGGTTGCTGTGCATTTAAATGTGTTAAACTAGCGATAATGCCGCATTAGTATTTGAACTACTCTCCCAGTCAAAATAGGAAAAGTTATATTTGGAAAGTTATTATTTCGTACTGGTAGCAGGAAGAGCTTGGTGTATTTGGTTAAAAGCTATTATTTCCACTAACCTTTTTACACACACTTTTTTCGGCTGGATGTTTTCTTGAAACTAACAACCATTAAGTAATATTGTGTGTCTTTGTTTTAATGTCGGTCTAAGTGCAATTTTTGTACGTTTAAATACCTATAATACATCTAAAATTAAGCCTCTTAAAAATTGTCTTGGTAATACTTACCACAACAATCTCCACGATTGTACACAACAATATTTGTTATAGTGTATGTTGCTTGCAGGTCTACGTACCACCAATTATCGGCCGAGGGTGCTGTATGGAAACACTCTTGATCCGGGTAGTAGATCTGTGATAAGGTGCCGTCTACAGCTTTCATAGATAAATCCGTGCCATGATAATTACTGGATATCACTGTTGGTTTGTTGAGAGCGACGTTATAGCCTGGAAGTTAAATACAGTATATCAGTTGTTGTCATGTGACAGCTGTTTTAAATGATGCAATGGCAAGGACAAATAACTCTCGTAAGCCTAGTTTACTAAATTTCTCAACAATGATTTAATTTTAATTGGCACAAATTCATTTCAACAGGAGTACATGCATATTTATGGATTTTATAACTGTTGTATTTCTATTATTATCATTATTTTTGATATTGTTGTTATTCTTGTTTTACGCCAATTTCTACAGCTGCAGCAAATCGACAACGACGGAACGCAATGTCTGTGTATATAAATGAAAGGACTGGTACGTTTACAGTAAATAGGCACTGATTTATGTTCTTTTAAATAGACAAATAGGACACATCTAAAATATCTCAACCTGTGTGACAGTTTTATTTCTGTTGAATATCTTGAAAAACATTTTTCAACATTGACAAACGGCAGAAAAATAATCAAGCGCTACATCAGCAGGTAATAGATTGTTCGTTCGCGTCCGGAGGTGATCCTGAATAAACGGCCAAGGTTATAATTATTTGAATATTATTGTTTTATCACCAAGACTTTATCTATAGCCTAAGGGAGTTGTAAAAGTTTACTTCTTATTTTTGTAGGTAAACGGGTAAATTATGCTTACTTTTGACAATTATATACCGAACGATAAAGAACATAATCTAGCACGTAAAATATCTCATTTAATTCCAAAATCGTCTTTAAAAGAAGTATAAAACAAAACCAAATGTACAGGTTATAGTAATTTATTACAGGTCATTTAAAAATTTTACGTAATGTTCGGACTTATAACAATAAAAAAGTAATCGAGCATCGGAAGTATCCGAGTAGCAATACAGAAACGTTCGAGCGCAAGTAGAAAAAATAAAAAAATACAAACATGTTAAACAAAACCTAAAAACAGAAAACTTGCTTCTTTCTTGATGTTTACATGTATATAGAATACATAATAAATCTGATAACGATTGTTTTCTTCTATCCGTTTGTGATTCTAACAATGTTATAGTTTTTGTACAAATTGAAGATAAACTGCCAAAAATTCAATAAAAATTGTCCCAATTTAGGCGTTGTACTATGTATTATATAGTAAATGATGGGTAGACAATTTAACTTAATAACATATTAAATTAACTATCAGAAGAAAATCATTTAAAGGGTGACATGTTATTGTGGGCCGCAGTAACGGCCCGCTATATTTAATACGGGGTTGGAAAATGTAAGTGAAGTAGTGTAAAGTTCTTTGAACAAAAAGTTTATGAAATGAATGAAAATCGCCTAGTAAGATACGATGAAGAATGTTTTAATTTCCTGTTCATTTTATGTAGCTTTAAAATTTTCAAAGTAGATATTTATATATTTTATCTATGTAAATGTTAAATTATTTTATATACTTATGTAAACGTTTGAAAAGTAGTGAAAACTATTGTTTAGCCAGTATAAAAAAACGATTTCGGTCAAACATGCCGTTATCTTCCAATATCGGGTAATGTGGATCCATTACGATTATATGACTCGAGTTATTTTTTTATTTTTTATCTACGTAGTAGTATCATAGTTTTTCTTGTATTTTATAATCCCGGTTTAGGATTCTGAAACAGCTTTTTTAGTTAAACAGTTAACACAAGTTAATAACAGCTCTTCCTATATAACCTATAGTAAGTTAGTCTGGCTAATAAGGGAAATACCTAATAAATTATTGTATAATTGTGTTTTAATGCATCTACTTTGATGTATAGAGTACGGACATGCTTACATTTAGATAATCATGTGACCAAGTAGCCAGATTTCTTTCACGTGGCCAAATGAAAACAGAATGAACAATATGACAGTCACGTAAGTTTCAACAAGTGAGAACATACGTTAGTTTGTAAAAACCATGCGGTGCCCTAGTGGTTACGGTGTTCTATTCGTATCCTAACGACTCGAGTTCCGGAGCCTAAGTCAGGCCAACATAACTTAACATTTTCAGATAAGTAATTTGTTGGATGGTATCTCGAGAGCGAAAGTTGAAGTTACAGGTTTTGCAGTCGATCTCAAGCGAATATGTATAAACTGTGTAATAATAAATGTAAACTCTTACCTGCTCTTACAACAGCAATTTCAATAAGCAAGATGACGATGTAGGAAAGTTCCATTTTCGGATATGTTATCTAGAAGAGAACACAGGTCCTGTGATATTTGCAAAATGATTGCGAATATATACACACTAGCATAATCAACACGCAGGATTTAGTATGCAACCAGATGGTATTTGATTAATGTCAATTCAAAATCGAGTAGCGCGGCGTGACGTTTAAATCTAGTCTTTATTAATGCCGGAGCTGGGTCATGGGAAATACAACCTTGATATCAAGTCAAATTGTTGATTTCTTTAGAGGAAGGGCAGGTCCAGTAAATTGTGAAAGCATTACCTTGAAGACTAATAAAGATTATCGTCATTTGGAGAGACCTTACATACCAGCACATGTTGTGAATCAACATCACGCCCTGTACGGTATCAGAATTATTCTCACGGCAATGTTGAATTTATTTGAGATTTTGTTGAACACATTCGTATTTGGAGTAAAATGGAACAATTGAGTTGTGGTAGCCATTTTTAACCTTTCACAGTGCCATTAAAATATCTAGCCATGGAGTTATATTCAAAAACGTGATGTATCAAATTTCACTTACACGATAGTAATGAAACATTTTGATAAAGTAGAGATTCCATGACACAATATACATTAGTACAAAACAAATAGCTGATATTTTCCGTATTAGAACGACGATCGGTATCGAATCAAGCATGTGGCAGCTGTCTATCCATTAATAAGCAATTAATAATACTTTAATGGTTAGCTGCATCACAGAGTTCCTACATGACGCAACTCTATAGATTTTCAACACCTGTCCGCAGCATGTAAAAAGTCACGATTAAATATTTCATTAATATGGTTTTCAAGATGAGGTTCAAATCTCACCACCACCACTTTTCTACTATTTTCTGTCCCAATGGTTACGGTGTTCGATTCGCAGCCCAGACTAATTGACTTCCGGAACCTTAACGGACGAACTGGTTACATGATAGTGCCAAAATAAATCAAAGCACTGAAAGTGCTGATAACAAGGAGTCCTCTGCAAAATAAGACACAAGGGAATTTTTCTTACAGACAATGAGTGATCATATGTGTCAATACTTCGCTAACAGTACTTGAGTTTGGTTATTATCCGTTTGTTTTTATCACAGACCGGAAGTTCATTGATAACACAGCATGTTGCTGTTATTTTATTTTTTCAAAAACATAGTTTTGCTTGAAACATTTTGGCCAAGTGTAAAACAGTGCTTTTAAATTGTATGTAACCAGCTTTGTTTATGACACATCCTTCAGGAATACATGACACGACTCAGCACTTAAAAGCTGCTCGCTTTCAGATTTTGGTAAAAAAATAATGTTCTTGAAACTGTATAAAATAGCATATCTTAGAGCATATAGTCATATATAAAAGGTTCCAGTATATATTATAAAACAGGTCATTATTTTCATAATGATGTATGACCAGATCAGCTTCCGTGGTAAAGTGGTTACAGAAGCTGACTTAATATCACTACAACATCCGACTTTTTCTCTTAAGGTAGGGAAGTAGGCAGTGGCTTGCGAAGATTCGGAGCCTAGTACTAGAACTTTCTAGGACGATGTTAGGTACACTAGCTGCCTATTAAACTGATCAAATACATGTACTTTAGAAGTGGACGTTTAAGTCCTACAACAACGATATCCTATCATAAATCATAAAAGAAACCAAATGCAGCATTTTTTCTAAAAGGGACATACCCTATAACTGATGCAAAATGAAATTACCTACAAAAATTATTAATAGAACGTGTGAATGTACATGTTTTATAACTTAACCTATAAGTTTCAGCAGTCTTTTAATGAGAAACACTCATCTTATATTATTATGCTTATAAATGTTCTCAAATAATGAACAAACAGAGCAGTATACGTAAGTAAGCTTTAAATCATTTAAGTAGAATACGATTTCCGAACTGATTGTAGTAGTTTAATGGATTTAAAAGCGAGAATTAACCTGTAGGATGTAAAATCAATACATACACAGAATATGAAAAGTCGTACTAGAGGCGAGATTTCAAATTATGTTGATTTAAGAAGTTTCTTACGGTAATAATCAATGACCTAATTGTAGGTTTATAAGTCTTTGCAATTGAATTGAAATAATTGTTGATACATGTACATAATATAGATCTAGATTGCTTTTACTGTAAACTTACTAAAGGGATACTGTATAATGCGGCAATCTGTTGTGCAGTACAGTTCTGTAGTGAAAGTTGTACACAAACAAACATGTACAAAATGTATATGATCGTGGCTGTTTTTATTACTGTAATGACATGCCATTTTCTAAATAAATTGCAAAGGAAAGAAGGAAAACACAGTCTGTACTGCTGGCATATTACATGGTTTTGAAGTTGTTTTTAGAGAAAAAAAGAATGTACATTTAAACTTCTTTCTTAGCAAGATAATACTTGTGCCTTTCAGAGTTTCCACCAGAAGATGCAGACTGGTCAAAGAACATACCAAAGGGATGGCCCCAACTGATATATGAAGACCTTGTAGACTACATGATTCACAAGAAAGCGTACCATGGGAAAGAAATGAAAGCCTTCCGGTCCCTTTACGGAAAGAACTATGTAGAAAGTGAATGGCTTGGTGATGTTTATGACTGCAAATGGGTGAATTGCACTTCTTCAAGGCAACAGTTTCTCCAAGTCAACCTGGTGTCGGACGAACTGACTATAAGGTATGGGCAGCTGTTTCAGACTCCTGTATTCAAACCGGATACTGTTCGTGCCCTGCAGGTTCTGGAAGAAATTGTTCTCACATAGAAGCTGTCCTTTATACGTTGATAATGGCATTGGATTATGGAATCGCAGGGGAATCATGCACTGACAAACAGAGACTATGGGGTAGGGGTTCCTGTAAAGTGCGCTCGTGCCATGATGAATTTGCGGACATTTTTGGTGAAAACTCAGTGAAAATGGTTAAATGTGATGACCAAGTGTCCAAACCGTTTCAGTGTTTAGACCACCAGGATATGAAGACATTTGTTACTAATAGTCACATGAAACCTTTGTGGGAATGTAAGGGTACCATGCTGAACAAAATCCTAATGGCTCCTGAGAAGACAGTAACAGAAAAGGCACCTTTAGTACATGAACAACATGATGTGAACACGGAGCAGCCTGCAACACCGTCATGTGCATGTTGTAAATTATTCTTTGATAAGTATGTTGCAGTTGGTAAGAACAGAATAACTGTCCTACAATCGGACTTTTTAGAACAGTCCTCTTCATTGTGGCTGGACAGTCGAAAAGTTCGCCTTACATCCAGTAAGATCCACAGTCTTCCGAAAACTTCAAGAGGAATGCTGATATATTTGTTATGAGCCATATTTACAATAGATTTAAAGGTTGTGCAGCAACACGGCATGGGCAGAAGTATGAACCAGTCGCCCGACAATGGTTTCAACAGAAAACTGGACTATGTCAGTGCGGCAAAATGTAATTGTCGTTCGAGAAGAACAATATCTGGCCTATAGCCCTGATGGAGTGATTGATAGTAGTATAAAATGGGGGGTCCCCCCCCCCGAAAATTTTGCACATACCCGAAAATTTTGCACATACGATGTAGGGGAAGTAACTGCTACAGAAACTGGTTTCTATCACCGCAAGAGTGATGCCCCTTAATGGAGACACGCATATTGTTTTAAAAAGTGTTTCCACCAATCGCGATAGAAGAAGAAACGTGAATGTCAATAACCTCTGAAAAACTATTTTTTAATATATATATAAAACGATACATTTGAAGAGAGTATAGTTTATTCACGCTGAGAGACAGCAGCAGACTTTTCAGGTTATAACGACCGGCTCGGAGACCATATCATCGCTTTTGCGTCCGCCATTCAATCGCACTTAATGTCCGGTGTATAAATCTTACATGCCTGAGTCGGTTTTCTATAGGATGTGTATGCCACCAGATCTGTCCAGACATCTAAAATTGAATTCTTAATGTGTCAGTACATGTAGATGAGTTATATAAATTGTAATGACAATATCTCAGTTAGTATCATAACGTGCAAATTGTTCTGGGGGAGCCAAATTCCAGTATTAGCATGGTATAACTGAATAGAAATATTTGTTTTCAAATAATATTGAAATTCTCCATTATGTAAAATAGTACCGGAACATGTGTCATTTCACTTATATACATTAAGTGTACTGTACAACCTAAGGTTATTAAGAGTGTCCTCATAGCATTTTTGTAAAGTTCTGTCTTTGTTACGTAAATTAACAAGAGCATAATGTAGTTCAAAATTTTGGACTGAAACATGCAAATGTTACAAACCGAAATCTAGCTTTAAGCACGCCAAATGACCTCTCCACAACATTTCTTGTTCTTGCATGGGCAACATTGAAGTTTTGTTGCTGATTATTAGCTGGGCGTAGATATGGCGTCATCAGCCAAGCTTTCAGCGGATATCCACTATCTCCAAGTAGCCATCCGTTTCTCTGACTTAGATCTTGGGATATCTGTGAGTTGGTCAGAATGAATGAATCATGCGTTGCTCCTGACCACCTCACCACAATATTTATGAATCTGAAAACGTTAAAGGACTAATTTAAATTCAGAAGCCCAACATGGCCCTACCTCGCTTGCCTGGTTACCATTGATTGTAATACAAAGTCATCAATACAAGAACAGGTCAGTTTTAAACACGGTTTGTTATTGAACTAATGTTGTGTAAGTGTTTATAAGATTTTAATTTCATTTCATCAAAGTGACCTAGGTTTTTACCCCATGAGACAACTAGGCATGGTGTTTATCACTTCTGTGAAGTATCATTTCATTCTAGCCTTGGGTTTTGGAGAATTAGCGTCCAAAATTTTTACTATTCCTGAGCCCCTGTGACCTTGACCTTTGACCTAGGGAATGAAACATGGGCCATGCACAACTAGGAATTATACTCATCACTTGTGTGAAGTATCATTAAATTCTGACCAGGGAAATTGGAGATTTAGTGTCCACAAGATTCAGTCTACAGACAGACAGACAGTTAAACAGACAAACAAGCTGAATCTAGTATACCCCCTTACACTTTGTGTGTGGTGGTAGGGGGGTATAGGGTATAACTAGACCTAGAAATCATTGAGACAAACATTATTACCAATGTTCATAATGATTGGCTCATACTTCTTTGCTTTAACATGTTAAATACACCTACCATGACATGTACAACAAAATGTGTATCATACTAAACAGTATACAAGAAACAGTTCATTCATGCATAATATTGTGTAGTCAGTTATAATCTCTTTAATCAATCCTGACCTTTTTAAGTTGTAACGCATTTCCATCTAATTGTATTCAACCCAATTTAACTATTTTGTAGCAAATTTTGGCATTGAATAATCCTTGGGGCTAGCCATGGTGTGGACATACAGACAGAAAACAAACAATTACTATAGCTCACCTTTGATTATGACCCATTCCATTTATTCAGGTTCCATTTTTAATTGTTCAAAGATTTAAGCAACAACCTGATATATGCAGCCACTACATATTCCGACTGTGTAATTTAAGAAGACAGCTTTTATCGGGAGTTAAGATACCACCTGTCTTAAGATACCAACATTTCATATTCCATGTGTAGTGTTGCATATATGTGCATCACTTTCTGTGGGTCAGTGGGATATCTGAAATTTGTTGAAGATTTATCACTTGGCTTTCAAACTTTTTTCACAAAAAGTATATTGTGAAACTAATTTCAGATTATGATAACTGTAAAATATTCATTTTATTGAATATGAGTCTATGAGATCTGAATTTGATGAATGTAAAGTAAATGACACAATGTGGTTGTAAACAAATTACAATAAAGAAACATTAACACAAAGTTATCAATATTTGTACAAAATGTTCTCATGGTTTTCACAGCAGATACTTTCTAGTAAACTGCAACATAATAGCATCAGAATATTGAAAACAAGTACATGTACAATTTCTTTCCAGACTACAAACAAAAAGTTAATGAAATTATCCAATAAAATATGTATTTAAGATGCATGTAATTTGTCTTTATTATACAAATTGTACATACTATGACATTGTGTTTTGATTTGTAATACATATACTGATGCTGATAAAACATTTGTTTTGTTCCCACTTAGTCCCTGATGGGTACATGTAACTAAAACTAGCTTACCTTATAGGGTAATGCCTAATCAGTGACGAACAAACCCTTGGAATGATTCTGCAAGCTGATGACCTGGAAATGCCATGCAGATCTCCAGTCTCGGACAGAAAATTACCTTTGGCTAAAAATCTCAATGTTACCAGGACCTAAAATAAATGGAGAATGTATACATGTGCATCATTCATTACTTGATTAGTCGGAGATCTTTGACACCTAAGTATTCCTATTTCTCGTTCTAAATTTGGTCAACTGACACAATAAAAAGACCAATTTTAGTTATGAAAGCCACAATCATAATAAGATTTTATGTATTGAGCACTTACTGCGTTTAAGTGTTATGAATTCTATAATGGGTCATAGGTAAAATCCTACTACATGTATAGTGTATGATAGCACCATATCAACTTAATAGACAGAACATCATAATTCTGTAAATCACATGACAAACATGCCTTCTTGCTAACATGTCATAGTGTGTGACTGTAAGCTGATAGACATGTCATGAAAAAAAAACAAGAGAGACAGATAGAGAGAGAGAGAGAGAGAGGGAGAGAGAGAGAGAGAAAGAGAGAGAGTAATATATTAAATATTCAATAATGTAGTATCTTCAACACTTTAAACAGACATGATAGTGATAGACTTGGGTACAGTAGGTAGACAATTTTTTTTAAAACATTTACATCAAGGCCTTAAATGAAAATTCTTCAATATTGAAAACAAACTAAGATCTATATTTATGATGAATTTAATGTTTACCACTTGATAAAGTGACTTAATTTTTTACATAGACACCAATAACCAGTTCAGTGATTGACATTACAAAATCTTACTACCCGGTATGTGCTCAGGTACATGATTTGTGGTAGGCATGTGGAAAATGAGACCTTCATAAAAGTATTTTTGAGTATGAAAGTCAAGATTCATGCTGCATTAGTGTGCAGCATGAATGTCTTTGATAGTAAATAACTAAATATTAAATGCAATTTATGTAAGTAATAAGTTGTAATATTCTTGATAACAATTTATAGAATTAACTCACCTCTGAGTCTCAACAAAAATATAAAGACACAAGTTTCTATCATACCATATGATACAGCACCAATTTAAATCAGATTTTCCAAAGACATTTTCAATCAAACTCCTCTGCTTTGGTTGAACATGTTGTATACACCGACCATGACATGTACAATGAACTGTGTATCATACAAAACAAGATACAAGACAGTTCAGTTATGCATATTATGTAGTCGGTTAAAATCTCTTTATTCAATCCGCCTTTAAATGAATATCTTGCAATTATCCTCTTGCTTTCCAGTTATGCCTGTTTTTTTCATGACTGTCTCAGTGATGTATGTGCATTAAGAACATCAAGTAAAACATACACATTGTGACTGTACCAGTCTGACAGCTCATACAGGTTTGTATGTTCAGCTTGATTAAATTTTGATGTAAAGGCATTTTTTTCATTCAGATCTTATTCTATGCAAATAATCATCGGTCTCTGTGGTTCGGGAACTAGTCAAGATGTACCCAAACCAAGATGTACCCCCTTTTTTTGGTCAAGATGTACCCACATGATAGTCAAGATGTACCCACATGGAAGTCAAGATGTACCCACATGGAAGTTAAGATGTACTTATGTTTTATTTATGTGTTTAACAGAATTGAATGATGATAATTTTTGTAAATTGATAATGAGAAAAGAAAAGGCAATTTGTCAAATATTAGATCATAGATGTTTGATACTGAGTATTACACTCTAAATTGTTTTTAGAAACAGATATGTGTCATGTAAGAGACATTAAAATGAATGAAAGTGGCTCCATATATAATTAAATCATAATTAAGGTGGCAAACTCAATTAAAGGACAGCAAACAGCTAATTTTATCAGTAGCTGTTATTGCAGTTTTTATTTGCATCACACCTAAGTAAGTGATAGTTGTTTAGATAAGAGTTCATTACTTTAAGTATAATTTAATACTATTTTATATATAAACAACATTTAATATTCTTGTCTTATTTTGGTTAAATATAGTGTTGCTCACTTGGAATTTGATATGAATTACATTGTATTGTAACTTTATTAATACCAAAGGTATGTCACTGATTTAATTCTACTCATGTTAACCAGCAAAAGTATTAAAACTTATTATCTACTCACTTTATATTACCTTCAAACTCTTTATTATTTAACAAAATTATCAATGAACACTAATTTAACATCAAGTAAAACATTTTTATAAATGGGTACATCTTGACTTTCATGTGGGTACATCTTGACTTCTGTTGGGTACATCATGGTATGGGTACATCATGGTATGGGTACATCTTGACTATAATCCTGTGGTTCTATCCCGGATATCTAAATATGCACAGAATGAAGTGTTGTTTTTGTTAAATATCAACTGCCAGTTTCGCAAAGCGAAACATATCAGTACCCGTATAAAATCATTGTGTCTGTATTTTGCTGCGGCCACTGAGACTTAATTTCGCCAACAAACGTTGATGAAATAAAAGTACGAGCTGACTTGGGTGCGAACGTCCTGTTTCTTTCATATTTGAAGTTCTTCCAATATCTTCAAATTATGTTATCATCTTGAAAAATTATGCACTCATCAACTGTTCATTCGTATTATTGTTATCGGCAATAAATGTCCACTTCTTTCAATTTTACTCATTATTTATCTCAGAAATTCCAGACTCAAGCGTCTCCCAGTATTTGGGTCATCATTGTTTACAATGGGGAATCACAACAACAGTATCGAAAAGATTTAAAGAGCAGAAAGAATATTGACATATAAAGTTATCAGTCAACATTGGATTGTAAGATTACAAACCTGTATATGTGGAGGTATAACATGACCACCTCTATTGGTTGGTAATTGAATATCATCCTTACAATGATTTATGATGTCTAAAATTACATCCCTGCTGAACCGGTATCTTGCAATCAAATCGCGATCACTTAGCGTGTCAAGAGCTTGTGTCCTGTCTCGAAATACACGTTCTCTACGGAAAATTCGTCTTCTTCTCTCGTTAAAAAACGCTACTAACGCAGCCATATTGTGGTAAGTGTCCCACAATGCAATTAACTTAGGCCAAAATTTGCACTTAGGACAGCCTATGACCGCTCCTAGAGTTAGGATCGTTTTCGTACTTAAGGACATTCCTAGGAACTTTGATGAAACGCACATATGAAAATTATTTGAACTTAAGATCAAATTTTGACCTAGGATCTTTGATGAAACGCAACCCAGAAAAGAAAATAATAATACCTGAAAAGAAAATAAGAATCTGTCACATGACATAATATTGATATTCATGTATATTTCAGTAAATATAAAGCTAATCGTCTTAAGTCTTGGATAGTCAATGTAGTTTCCGATGGGAGCTAATTTGTTCTGACAATTAGTCTGACTGACTTGATATCTATTTGAGTATTCTTTGACGGCAATTAACCGATAATCTTGTATAGAAAAATGTCCTTGGCCAAACAGCTGAAACATTAATAGCAACACACAAAGACATTTTAAAGATCTGTGAAAATTTACAGAACATAATTATTGTTTTATGCTGGAAGAAATACTATTTTTCGTGTGTTTTGTCTACAGTGTTTAACTGTTCTAAAATACATTTATTGTGTTGTAACCGTTTTAGTTGTATTTTTATCGTTAATATTAGATTTTTGTCCTATATAGTTGTTGGTATGTTTTGACTTTTCTTTCAGAAAGTGTTAGAAAATTATTCGGATCGAGATTGAAATGTGACCTTAAGCCAGACAGACTAAGCAAAACTAGATGCAAATTATTTCACATGTTTTCGGATAGAACCATAATATAAAAAAATATATTTAACCATGTATCTTTATAACCACAATTGTCGTTTTTTGTAATTTTCGTATTTTTGCCGCTATAATAATAGAGTAAGTAAAGGATGAATTGTACATTATTCAGGTAATGCAAATGGTCAAATGCTTTCACTGGAACGTCAGGTTGGACTTTAAAAACGTGTTTGTAATAGTATAGATACATCTCTCATAACTTTTCGAGGTAGATGCAGGGATTTCAATCGCTACAGTTTGGCGATAGCGCTGAATTATCAAAATAAAAACTATAACCAGATTATCAGCTACCTGTAGCCAAGAATGTTAGTACGTCCTTTGAAAGAGTTTCAGCTATTCTGCAGGTACTCGTACACGCAATGTTTCATCACTAAGCATCAGTATGATACATATTTTCTATTGTTATTCCTTGTGTGTGAAGCATGCTTTCGTTAAACAATCAAAATAAAAACTACTCGGTTGATCTAATTTCAAGAAAACTCGATTGTTATTCGAAACATTATGATACTGATGTCATCACTGGCTATAAATATGGCTTATGATATCTATCTGTATATGTGTCACATCGTACATCTATGTATTCTACTGAAAGCGACTTCTATTTTTGCTTACAGTACCTTAACAATGTCTGCTTACAAATATTTGAATAATTTGACTCTTTTCAGCAAAATGAGCGAATACTTTTAGATGGCAATGATAGATTGCAAACACAACTGTTATTCATGCCGTTACTTACTGGTTCATTCTACGTCTTACTTTCGTTGGTTAAAAATGTTTTTAGGGGTGGTAGTGGGGGCATTTACGAATGAATATTTAATTGCTTTTAAATAAATAGCTTAATTGCGTTTTGTATTACAATATGGTTGTAAGCATTTGAAACCTTACAAATAGCTGGTAAAAGATCACTGAAAGAGTATTCAAACGTCTCAGTCTCCGAACACCATTTCCATTGATTTTTAAATTTTGAATTGATTAAATTGCCGAAGTCTCTTGGGACTTGTAGTATGTGAAACAAACACTACTTATATAGCTTAGCAACATCACCATAGTTTTATACACCTCGTAAATGTACATGTGATTGTCATTTGCTTTTGGAAGAACTTTATCATTAAGAACTTAACAACTTGAATAAGAAGATTGATAATGCATGGACACGTGGCACAGACCTGACATCACTTACCGTTGCGAAAAAAGAACATGGACGTTAACGCCATAAAATGTGCCTTCAACTTAAACTATATTGAAACGCAACGTTCTGATGTATGTATTTATTATGTTCTTACACACGTATCTTTAATTTTGATAGTTTAGTTTCTACTAATTTATTTATTCTCGATTGCGAAACAAGTTCTTAGAACTTATATTAATCGCTCTCGAGACTGATTCGAGTTAATTTTGATAACTGGATAAGGCTTACCAGGCTGATTGAGGCAGGGCTGGTGTAGGAGGATTGTCCCATCACGACGGAAAAAAATGAATTGTGTCTATGAAATAGTGCTATTTCCAGCATATTTTACAAGGCTTGCAAGTGCCAAACTAACAGGCAGCTTTCGATTCTACTAATCAGGGTTTGTTTATGTTTTGCACAAGTAATCAACTGTTTAGTATATAACAACTGAAAAAGGATTTTTGTTTAGAATAAGGCCCTTTATACTCGTAGCGCTTTTTACATATTCTATGCAGAAACTTTTCTGAAAGAAGTATAGGTGATATAATGTAAATTACGAGAGTTAAGTTCTTTATGACAGTAACTCACGAAAAGTAAGAAAAAGGTGCTTCCCTCGATGATGAAGCCTCAATGGGGTCACCATTCTTACATATTCTATAAAATACCTAAGTTTTCTGAAACTAGAAGTGTTGATTTAATTTTACTTACACAAACGTTCTTTATGACTGTCACATGCAGAAGAAATGTCCTTTCAGAAATGAAATCCCAACAGTGTTGTTCAATTTTACAAACAAAACAGTATAGAATTATGCAAAGTTACGTAAAATGGTTTCCTGAATTGCCATTTACAACGAATCCGCATTTGCTTACAGCAGTTGAAACTGTCATTTAATTCACTGCTTTCCACTTCTGAATAAGTTTGATACATGATCTTTCTTTTATTACCATATGATATTTCATGCCAAAAATTGTCTGTAGCTTCTATGTGTTCAGTTTGATCCTAAATTGAATTCAATCAGGATGCGAAATATATCACAATGTTTGTACTTCGTCATCTTTTTCAAAATGGTCTGCTATTTAAAATAAGTTTTCGAGAGAAGCCACTGAATAGATTGAATATGTGTGTTCGGGTTTACATGTAGCTCTCAGTAGCGTAAGAATATACATTTTTCCCCTTTTTTCTTGATGAAGTATAATATGTCACTTTGACTGAATGAAGAATTTGTTAGTGGAACAGAAACATTGTACACTTTTTCTCAGACTGTAGCTAAAGTAACATGTTTAAGTCTTTTATGTACATAACTTAACAGTTTAATCAGTGCATACCTTTGTGTTATTACATTGACAATGTACTTAACACCAGATGTGTTAAATATGCGTAGATTTTACTAAAAACAATAGGTTAAATACCCATTTCCTTCATTCTTATTCGTCATTTTATTTTCCTTGTTGCAAAGATAAGAGAAATTCTTAACTATAGTGCTGTTAGAATAGCTAACATTCCATATTCAAAGCAAATTAATAATATTATACATTTTAAGTTCTGGATGTTTAAGCTTTATCCTTTTACGGGAAACCGAAAGTGATTCAGTTTTATTTAGGTTAAAGTCTATAAGCCAGGAAGCAGCCAAAGAATGTATGACTTCCAAGTCATTATTAAGTATATATGCGGCTGTTTCTGGTTGGTTGACTATTAAATATAGACTTGTGTCATCAGCGAATAGCCTTACGTTTGAATTTATTTTAGTAACGATATCGTTAACGTATATTAAGAATAGGAGGGGATCGAGTATCGAATCTTGAGGGACACCGGCTGAAATTGAACGCCATTGGAGGATGCCAAACACGGCAAAAGTCTTTGGAGATGTCGCAGAAGACTATTCTGGCTTCTTTCCCTTCATCGAGAGCCTTGCAAATGTCATTATAAATATAGAGAAGTTTGTTAGTTGTAGATTCACATTTTAGAAAACCTGATTTACAGGAAGATAGTATCTTATTTTCTATTATAAAATTATAGCTATACTTGTGAATACAACGATCCATTAACTTTCCAATACAGCTGACTAATAAGATTGGTCGGTAGTAACCAGGATTTGAAGTGTCGGCTTTTTTGAAAAACGGGTGTTACATGCGCTGTCTTCCAGTGTGATGGGAAATAAGAACAAAACAAGTCTTGAATAGGGTGGAAGATGGTATTGAAAGTTCATTTGAAGTTTCCTTCAGTAAGCGATGGACTTATGCAATCTGGTCCGGAATATTTAGAAGGGTTAATATTAGAAATAGCAGCTTTAACATCTTGTGGTGATCAGTATGACGAAAACGTACATAGTGAAATAAACAATCAAAATCTTGGGATGCATTTAAAATTTATTTGCCAGAGAAAACACAGAAGACAGTTTAAGCTGACGTCGATATCTTAGCTGAATTGAAAATTAGTCCATGAATCTGAAATTGTAACCATGTATTATGTTAGTGTATAACCAATACAATGTCAATAATTAGTGAATCAAACAGTTAATTAAAAGTAAATACCTTAACTTAAATCCGTATTTAACTTTACAGGTTTGACGAAGAGACTTACTTTGAAGAAATAAAACATCCCTTAAACTATACAACAACACCAAAAAGTAATAGTTTTATCCTCCTTGGTAATGATTAAAAGAAATCATACAAATAAGTCTGTTTTTTTACCTTTTATTTAAAACGAAATCTCAATCCTATTTCTTTCAGGGGGAATCTGCAAAGAAATACTTCTTTAGTACATACTTAAAATATACTGCATGTTAATGTTAATAATTATTAAAAGGGTTTTATAAGCAATATATTAGAACGTAAACGGTTGTTATAATGATTACCTGGCTCATTTTCTGAAAAATTATCATAATAATACAACCATCCAAGTTTTCGTGAATTTGTACTATGTTTCGACGAAAACAGTCCGTATGTTTATGTTGTACTCACCTTGAGCAATAGAATAAAGAAATAATTTACCTGCCAGTGCTTTATCGAAATTGAAGCATTATTCTTTTTTATACAAACATAGTTCAAGTTTAATCATCTAATATTGAAAAAAAGTATGCAGAATACATCAGAATCAGACTCGTTATGATGCATGCTAGGATTAACTGTCAGTTTGTGTATTAAATAGTACCAGTACTGTATCTGTTAGACCAACGTGACAAAACTGACCGAGCTTGATTGCAATTTTAGACATTAGCTATGCATACTGTTACGGACGGCATTTTGTAAAAGATATCATATCTATTTTTCATGATTAAATGTAAGCACATTGCCCATATTGGATTTGTTTAGACTACTGTAGCAAATTTTAGAATCTGAATAGTTTTGAAAAAATTGCTTACTTCCTGTTTTCCCTAAATGTAGGGATCTTGTGAGATCTACGATTTTCGACTGAGTCGCAAAACAAAATCTTATTCTAAATACCAAAAGACAATTCTTTGTATGAACATCAACCCAAGATATAAGAGTTGTTTGTTCCTAGTAAGCACGATGCAAAACAGAATCCAAAATAAGACAATTTGACACGTTCCTTTCCATACAGTTTCATTAGCCGACGAATAAGCTCTTCCGGCTTGAAATAAACATCAGCACAGGTAAATTTATATCTTGAACACTTGGCAAAAATATGTTACTTACCAGGCTGAATAAATCCAGGGATAAGCTTCAAGCTATTTTATGACTAAAAGTTTATAATAGCAGTGTATCTAAAATGATAACAGAAGTAAACTGCATGGCAAACCCTAGAATATTAGTGCTGTTACCTTCTTTTATAAAATCCGAAACAACCTGTGTAGACCACTACCATATTAAACATACTAAAAACCTGAACTACTGAATATCCGTCCTTAGAACACGGTACGGTATGATGTCAATTATTATTTCAAAAGGAGTACAATGTATTCGTCTGTATAAAATTATTCCCAGTGTTTCGAAACTCGATATAGATATTACTTCAGTCAGGCCTATGATGCTATTTAACACTATTTTCAGATATTTTTCTATACATATAGTCTAGCCCCAGCTTAAACTCTTTGCTTAGCGATCTGATTATTTCAATAAATTCTAAGTCTAAGCAGTGTACGTTCACTGATGCTCTTGTAGTTCTTGTAAAGTGTGTCTGTGTAAGTCTAAGAGTTGTATCTAAACATTCTCTTTTGAACAGTTGTTCCCTTACAACGCGCCCGTTAGTCATATTAGGCAACAATTGTTGGCAGTAAAACGCAGATGTAGATGTGTCTGCTTTTTAACGGTTATGAAATGGATGATATACTTGGTTTGTTAGTTGTATCATGACTAGGCCTAAGATACAGCAACATGACAGAGATGAAACAGAGTCTTTTTTACTATCCATGTCAAATTTTGAGAATTCACCCTTTCAGTTGGGTATAATTTAAGTTCTTATCTTTCGATAAGAGAAATAACTTAGCATAATTATGTACATCGTTTCAGCATTGTTCTTGACCATAACATAATATGGAAATCTTGAAGGGTAACTTTAAAGGAAAACTTAAAGATAAGTTTTGACCCATACTATTTGGAAAAATTCGATAAAAACAAATTGTCACCTTTGACTTCATACACTTCAGTTCAGCTGAAACACATGCTATATTAACTCAAACATATCAATCTTAAGTAAGCCCTACGTGTAAAACTTCATACATTTACCTGAATACACTTCAATCTCACACAAATGAAGTTGTTCTCCTTCCGGTATCTGTTGTGAAAATTTTACGTATCTTCCTACTGTATTTGCTGGCATGGCTATATTGTCGATAGAACCCAGCTGTTCAACGAATACAGCTTCGGACAAATCATCCAAACAATTACCAACCAAAATTTTAATTTGTCTTGCTCTATCAGCTGCAATACAAAAATAGATTAAGCTTTAATTCATTTGTGCGGAAACTATTTTATTAGCAATATGTATATTAGTGTAGAACTAGATGGGTGTTCAGTAGGACACTTGTGTCGCCCTCTTTTGCTTGTGTCAGAATAACCAAAAATTTTGTGACAAAATCTAGTGTAAGGCAAACTCTGTCAAATATGACTTGACCAACAAACTTTGGCGGCATCATGACCCTTATGTATAACCAATACAATTTGATGAAGAAATCTTAAGAAATGGCAAAGTTATAGCCAACATTTTTTCGTGACAAAATCTAAGTACAAAAAGGGGCATAACTCTGTCAAATATGACCTTGACCAACAAAATTTGGCGGCATCACGACCCTTTTGTCATAGGCAATACAATTTGAAAGTTTGATGAAGAAATCTTAAGAAATGGCAAAGTTATAGCCAACATTAAGTTTTCGTGACAAAATCTAAGTACAAAAAGGGGCATAACTCTGTCAAATATGACCTTGACCTACACAATTTGGCGGCACCACACCCCTTTTTAAAAAAAAAAACAATTTGAAAGTTTGATAGAAATCTTAAGAATGGCAAAGTTATAACAAAATTCAAGTATAAAAGGGGCATAACTCTGTCAAATATACCTTGACCTACATTTGGCGTTGACCCTATTTCATAAGCAATACAATTTGAAAGTTTGATAAAGAAATCTTTAGAAATGGCAAAGTTATAGCCAACATTAAATTTTCGTGACAAAATACGTAAAAAGGGGCATAACTCTGTCAAATATGACCTTGACCTACAAAATTTGGCGGCATCACAACCCTTTTGACATAGGCAATATAATTTGAAAGTTTGATAAAGAAATCTTAAGAAATGGCGTTATAGCAAAATCTAAATATATAAAGCATTTGCAAGCCCTCAAAATTTCCCTCCCCCCCCACCCCTTTTCCCCCCCCCCCCCCCCCTGTGCCCCCCCCCCCCCCCCCCCCCCAAACAAAAAAAATTTGAAAGTTTGATGAAGAAATCTTAAGAAATGGCAAAGTTATAGCCAACGTTAAGTTTTCGTGACAAAATCTAAGTACAAAAAGGGGCATAACTCTGTCAAATATGACCTTGACCTACACAATTTTGCGGCATCACAACCCTTTTGACATAAGCAATACAATTTGAAAGTTTGATAAAGAAATCTTAAGAAATGGCAAAGTTATAGCAAAAATCTAAGTATAAAAAGGGGCATAACTCTGTCAAATATGACCTTGACCTACAAAATTTGGCGGCATCACGACCCTTATTTCATAAGCAATACAATTTGAAAGTTTGATGAAGAAATCTTAAGAAATGGCAAAGTTATAGCCAACGTTAAGTTTTCATGACAAAATCTAAGTACAAAAAGGGGCATAACTCTGTCAAATATGACTTTGACCTACAAAATTTGGTGGCATCATGACCCTATTGTCATAAGCAATACAACTGTAAAGTTTGATGAAGAAATCTTAAGAAATGCCAAAGTTATAGCCAACGTTAAGTTTGTGTGACGGACGGACGGACGGACCGACGGACGGACCGACGGACGGACGGACCGACGGACAAAGCGATCCCTATGTATCGCCTTTTCTCCGAAAGGGCGACACAAAAAGTGTATGATAAAACATTGTAAAAGAAATACCATAACCTTGTACATTTACATATGGATTTGACAATAACGATAACATGAGCTTCACCGTCTACGCGAATTCGAGTGATGTTGTACCAGATGTTAAAGATCAACAACGTTCATTGTAACGTATAAGATACAGTAATGTCCGAGGAGAGCGTGTAAGCCACGTATTACATGTATTTACTAGTGTTGAACTACAATATATTTCTATATTTACTTTACTGAGAAATACACTTAACAGGAAACGTTGATATGACTTCCATTTACAATCACTGTAAACGGTTACAACATAATCTGTAAACATCGTTACAATCATACGAACAACTAGCCATGGGACATGTTTTCAGACCACTGCTTGTAAATGGATGTAAATGGGAACACCTCTTGACCTTTTCCTTATTGTTTTAGACGGTAACGGTCAAACGATTGATTATCCAACGTGTTTTTCTAAATGCTTGATATTCTTATTTTTATTTGAACATTTATTGAAATAACTGTATCCTAACTGCACATATATATGTGTATTGTGCACATGATGCTTGCTTGTCAGCAGCAATAGTACCCGTCAATCAATGACGTATTCTTCAATAATACACGTCAATCAATGACGTCATTCTCAATAATACCCGTCAATTAATGACGTATTCCTCCATAAATGGTTGTTGTTGAAATTTACGCCTTCTAATTTATGATGTATTCCTCCCTAACGTTTGTTTTAAAGTGACAATATACTCATCTTACTGCACATAGTGTATTTTTGGTGACAGTTTTACAAAAGCAATGTTCGGTTGCTGTGCATTTAAATGTGTTAAACTAGCGATAATGCCGCATTAGAATTTGAACTACTCTCCCAGTCAAAATAGAAAAAGTTATATTTGGAAAGTTATTATTTCGTACTGGTAGCAGGAAGAGCTTGGTGTATTTGGTTAAAAGCTATTATTTCCACTAACCTTTTTACACACACTTTTTTCGGCTGGATGTTTTCTTGAAACTAACAACCATTAAGTAATATTGTGTGTCTTTGTTTTAATGTCGGTCTAAGTGCAATTTTTCTACGTTTAAATACCTATAATACATCTAAAATTAAGCCCCTTAAAAATTGTCTTGGTAATACTTACCACAACAATCTCCACGATTGTACACAACAATATTTGTTATAGTGTATGTTGCTTGCAGGTCTACGTACCACCAATTATCGGTCGAGGGTGCTGTATGGAAACACTCTTGATCCGGGTAGTAGATCTGTGATAAGGTGCCGTCTACAGCTTTCATAGATAAATCCGTGCCATGATAATTACTGGATATCGTTGTTGGTTTGTTGAGAGCGACGTTATAGCCTGGAAGTTAAATACAGTATATCAGTTGTTGTCATGTGACAGCTGTTTTAAATGATGCAATGGCAAGGACAAATAACTCTCGTAAGCCTTGTTTACCAAATTTCTCAACAATGATTTAATTTTAATTGGCACAAATTCATTTCAACAGGAGTACATGCATATTTATGGATTTTATAACTGTTGTATTTCTATTATTATCATTATTTTTGATATTGTTGTTATTCTTGTTTTACGCCAATTTCTACAGCTGCAGCAAATCGACAACGACGGAACGCAATGTCTGTGTATATAAATGAAAGGACTGGTACGTTTACAGTAAATAGGCACTGATTTATGCTCTTTTAAATAGACAAATAGGACACATCTAAACTATCTCAACCTGTGTGACAGTTTTATTTCTGTTGAATATCTTGAAAAACATTTTTCAACATTGACAAACGGCAGAAAAATAATCAAGCGCTACATCAGCAGGTAATAGATTGTTCGTTCGCATCCGGAGGTGATCCTGAATAAACGGCCAAGGTTATAATTATTTGAATATTATTGTTTTATCACCAAGACTTTATCTATAGCCTAAGGGAGTTGTAAAAGTTTACTTCTTATTTTTGTAGGTAAACGGGTAAATTATGCTTACTTTTGACAATTATATACCGAACGATAAAGAACATAATCTAGCACGTAAAATATCTCATTTAATTCCAAAATCGTCTTTAAAAGAAGTATAAAACAAAACCAAATGTACAGGTTATAGTAATTTATTACAGGTCATTTTAAAATTTTACGTAATGTTCGGACTTATAACAATAAAAAAGTAATCGAGCATCGGAAGTATCCGAGTAGCAATACAGAAACGTTCGAGCGCAAGTAGAAAAAATAAAAAAATACAAACATGTTAAACAAAACCTAAAAACAGAAAACTTGCTTCTTTCTTGATGTTTACATGTATATAGAATACATAATAAATCTGATAACGATTGTTTTCTTCTATCCGTTTGTGATTCTAACAATGTTATAGTTTTTGTACAAATTGAAGATAAACTGCCAAAAATTCAATAAAAATTGTCCCAATTTAGGCGTTGTACTATGTATTATATAGTAAATGATGGGTAGACAATTTAACTTAATAACATATTAAATTAACTATCAGAAAACAATCATTTAAAGGGTGACATGTTATTGTGGGCCGCAGTAACGGCCCGCTATATTTAATACGGGGTTGGAAAATGTAAGTGAAGTAGTGTAAAGTTCTTTGAACAAAAAGTTTATGAAATGAATGAAAATCGCCTAGTAAGATACGATGAAGAATGTTTTAATTTCCTGTTCATTTTATGTAGCTTTAACATTTTCAAAGTAGATATTTATATATTTTATCTATGTAAATGTTAAATTATTTTATATACTTATGTAAACGTTTGAAAAGTAGTGAAAACTATTGTTTAGCCAGTATAAAAAACGATTTCGGTCAAACATGCCGTTATCTTCCAATATCGGGTAATGTGGATCCATTACGATTATATGACTCGAGTTATTTTTTTATTTTTTATCTACGTAGTAGTATCACAGTTTTTCTTGTATTTTATTATCCCGGTTTAGGATTCTGAAACAGCTTTTTTAGTTAAACAGTTAACACAAGTTAATAACAGCTCTTCCTATATAACCTATAGTAAGTTAGTCTGGCTAATAAGGGAAATACCTAATAAATTATTGTATAATTGTGTTTTAATGCATCTACTTTGATGTATAGAGTACGGACATGCTTACATTTAGATAATCATGTGACCAAGTAGCCAGATTTCTTTCACGTGGCCAAATGAAAACAGAATGAACAATATGACAGTCACGCAAGTTTCAACAAGTGAGAACATACGTTAGTTTGTAAAAACCATGCGGTGCCCTAGTGGTTACGGTGTTCTATTCGTATCCTAACGACTCGAGTTCCGGAGCCTAAGTCAGGCCAACATAACTTAACATTTTCAGATAAGTAATTTGTTGGATGGTATCTCGAGAGCGGAGCCAAGTTGAAGTTACAGGTTTTGCAGTCGATCTCAAGCGAATATGTATAAACTGTGTAATAATAAATGTAAACTCTTACCTGCTCTTACAACAGCAATTTCAATAAGCAAGATGACGATGTAGGAAAGTTCCATTTTCGGATATGTTATCTAGAAGAGAACACAGGTCCTGTGATATTTGCAAAATGATTGCGAATATATACACACTAGCATAATCAACACGCAGGATTTAGTATGCAACCAGATGGTATTTGATTAATGTCAATTCAAAATCGAGTAGCGCGGCGTGACGTTTAAATCTATTCTTTATTAATGCCGGAGCTGGGTCATGGGAAATACAACCTTGATATCAAGTCAAATTGTTGATTTCTTTAGAGGAAGGGCAGGTCCAGTAAATTGTGAAAGCATTACCTTGAAGACTAATAAAGGTTATCGTCATTTGGAGAGACCTTACATACCAGCACATGTTGTTAATCAACATCACGCCCTGTACGGTATCAGAATTATTCTCACGGCAATGTTGAATTTATTTGAGATTTTGTTGAACACATTCGTATTTGGAGTAAAATGGAACAATTGAGTTGTGGTAGCCATTTTTAACCTTTCACAGTGCCATTAAAATATCTAGCCATGGAGTAATATTCAAAAACGTGATGTATCAAATTTCACTTACACGATAGCAATGAAACATTTTGATAAAGTAGAGATTCCATGACACAATATACATTAGTACAAAACAAATAGCGGATATTTTCCGTATTAGAACGACGATCGGTATCGAATCAAGCATGTGGCAGCTGTCTATCCATTAATAAGCAATTAATAATACTTTAATGGTTAGCTGCATCACAGAGTTCCTACATGACGCAACTCTGTAGTCCGCAGCATGTAAAAAAGTCACGATTAAATATTTCATTAACATGGTTTTCAAGATGAGGTTCAAATCTCACCACCACCACTTTTTTTCTACTATTTTCTGTCCCAATGGTTACGGTGTTCGATTCGCAGCCCAGACTAATTGACTTCCGGAACCTTAACGGACGAACTGGTTACATGATAGTGCCAAAATAAATCAAAGCACTGAAAGTGCTGATAACAAGGAGTCCTCTGCAAAATAAGACACAAGGGAATTTTTCTTACAGACAATGAGTGATCATATGTGTCAATACTTCGCTAACAGTACTTGAGTTTGGTTATTATCCGTTTGTTTTTATCACAGACCGGAAGTTCATTGATAACACAGCATGTTGCTGTTATTTTATTTTTTCAAAAACATAGTTTTGCTTGAAACTTTTTGGCGAAGTGTAATACAGTGCTTTTAAATTGTATGTAACCAGCTTTGTTTATGACACATCCTTCAGGAATACATGACACGACTCAGTACTTAAAAGCTGCTCGCTTTCAGATTTTGGTAAAAAAATAATGTTCTTGAAACTGTATAAAATAGCATATCTTAGAGCATATAGTCATATATAAAAGGTTCCAGTATATATTATAAAACAGGTCATTATTTTCATAATGATGTATGACCAGATCAGCTTCCGTGGTAAAGTGGTTACAGAAGCTGACTTAATATCACTATAACATCCGACTTTTTCTCTTAAGGTAGGGAAGTAGGCAGTGGCTTGCGAAGATTCGGAGCCTAGTACTAGAACTTTCTAGGACGATGTTAGGTACACTAGCTGCCTATTAAACTGATCAAATACATGTACTTTAGAAGTGGACGTTTAAGTCCTACAACAACGATATCCTATCATAAATCATAAAAGAAACCAAATGCAGCATTTTTTCTAAAAGGGACATACCCTATAACTGATGCAAAATGAAATTACCTACAAAAATTATTAATAGAACGTCTGAATGTACATGTTTTATAACTTAACCTATAAGTTTCAGCAGTCTTTTAATGAGAAACACTCATCTTATATTAATATGCTTATAAATGTTCTCAAATAATGAACAAACAGAGCAGTATACGTAAGTAAGCTTTAAATCATTTAAGTAGAATACGATTTCCGAACTGATTGAGGTAGTTTAATGGATTTAAAAGCGAGAATAAACCTGTAGGATGTAAAATCAATACATACACAGAATATGAAAAGTCGTACTAGAGGTGAGATTTCAAATTATGTTGATTTAAGAAGTTTCTTACGGTAATAATCAATGACCTAATTGTAGGTTTATAAGTCTTTGCAATTGAATTGAAATAATTGTTGATACATGTACATAATATAGATCTAGATTGCTTTTACTGTAAACTTACTAAAGGGATACTGTATAATGCGGCAATCTGTTGTGCAGTACAGTTCTGTAGTGAAAGTTGTACACAAACAAACATGTACAAAATGTATATGATCGTGGCTGTTTTTATTACTGTAATGACATGCCATTTTCTAAATAAATTGCAAAGGAAAGAAGGAAAACACAGTCTGTACTGCTGGCATATTACATGGTTTTGAAGTTGTTTTTAGAGAAAAAAAGAATGTACATTTAAACTTCTTTCTTAGCAAGTTAATACTTGTGCCTTTCAGAGTTTCCACCAGAAGATGCAGACTGGTCAAAGAACATACCACATACCAAAGGGATGGCCCCAACTGATATATGAAGACCTTGTAGACTACATGATTCACAAGAAAGCGTACCATGGGAAAGAAATGAAAGCCTTCCGGTCCCTTTACGGAAAGAACTATGTAGAAAGTGAATGGCTTGGTGATGTTTATGACTGCAAATGGGTGAATTGCACTTCTTCAAGGCAACAGTTTCTCCAAGTCAACCTGGTGTCGGACGAACTGACTATAAGGTATGGGCAGCTGTTTCAGACTCCTGTATTCAAACCGGATACTGTTCGTGCCCTGCAGGTTCTGGAAGAAATTGTTCTCACATAGAAGCTGTCCTTTATACGTTGATAATGGCATTGGATTATGGAATCGCAGGGGAATCATGCACTGACAAACAGAGACTATGGGGTAGGGGTTCCTGTAAAGTGCGCTCGTGCCATGATGAATTTGCGGACATTTTTGGTGAAAACTCAGTGAAAATGGTTAAATGTGATGACAAAGTGTCCAAACCGCATCAGTGTTTAGACCACCAGGATATGAAGACATTTGTTACTAATAGTCACATGAAACCTTTGTGGGAATGTAAGGGTACCATGCTGAACAAAATCCTAATGGCTCCTGAGAAGACAGTAACAGAAAAGGCACCTTTAGTACATGAACAACATGATGTGAACACGGAGCAGCCTGCAACACCGTCATGTGCATGTTGTAAATTATTCTTTGATAAGTATGTTGCAGTTGGTAAGAACAGAATAACTGTCCTACAATCGGACTTTTTAGAACAGTCCTTATCATTGTGGCTGGACAGTCGAAAAGTTCGCCTTACATCCAGTAAGATCCACAGTCTTCCGAAAACTTCAAGAGGAATGCTGATATATTTGTTATGAGCCATATTTACAATAGATTTAAAGGTTGTGCAGCAACACGGCATGGGCAGAAGTATGAACCAGTCGCCCGACAATGGTTTCAACAGAAAACTGGACTATGTCAGTGCGGCAAAATGTAATTGTCGTTCGAGAAGAACAATATCTGGCCTATAGCCCTGATGGAGTGATTGATAGTAGTATAAAATGGGGGTCCCCCCGAAAATTTTGCACATACCCGAAAATTTTGCACATACGATGTAGGGGAAGTAACTGCTACAGAAACTGGTTTCTATCACCGCAAGAGTGATGCCCTTTAATGGAGACACGCATATTGTTTTAAAAAAGTGTTTCCACCAATCGCGATAGAAGAAGAAACTATTTTTTTTAATATATATATAAAACGATACATTTGAAGAGAGTATAGTTTATTCACGCTGAGAGACAGCAGCAGACTTTTCAGGTTATAACGACCGGTTCGGAGACCATATCATCGCTTTTGCGTCCGCCATTCAATTCGCACTTAATGTCCGGTGTATAAATCTTACATGCCTGAGTCGGTTTTCTATAGGATGTGTAGGCCACCAGATCTGTCCAGACATCTAAAATTGAATTCTTAATGTGTCAGTACATGTAGATGTAGAGTCATATAAATTGTAATGACAATATCTCAGTTAGTATCATAACGTGCAAATTGTTCTGGGGGAGCCAAATTCCAGTATTAGCATGGTATAACTGAATAGAAATATTTGTTTTCAAATAATATTGAAATTCTCCATTATGTAAAATAGTACCGGAACATGTGTCATTTCACTTATATACATTAAGTGTACTGTACAACCTAAGGTTATTAAGAGTGTCCTCATAGCATTTTTGTAAAGTTCTGTCTTTGTTACGTAAATTAACAAGAGCATAATGTAGTTCAAAATTTTGGACTGAAAAATGCAAATGTTACAAACCGAAATCTAGCTTTAAGCACGCCAAATGACCTCTCCACAACATTTCTTGTTCTTGCATGGGCAACATTGAAGTTTTGTTGCTGATTATTAGCTGGGCGTAGATATGGCGTCATCAGCCAAGCTTTCAGCGGATATCCACTATCTCCAAGTAGCCATCCGTTTCTCTGACTTAGATCTTGGGATATCTGTGAGTTGGTCAGAATGAATGAATCATGCGTTGCTCCTGGCCACCTCACCACAATATTTATGAATCTGAAAACGTTAAAGGACTAATTTAAATTCAGAAGCCCAACATGGCCCTACCTCGCTTACATGGTTACCATTGATTGTAATACAAAGTCATCAATACAAGAACAGGTCAGTTTTAAACACGGTTTGTTATTGAACTAATGTTGTGTAAGTGTTAATAAGATTTTTATTTCATTTCATCAAAGTGACCTAGGTTTTTACCCCATGAGACAACTAGGCATGGTGTTTATCACTTCTGTGAAGTATCATTTCATTCTAGCCTTGGGTTTTGGAGAATTAGCGTCCAAAATATTTACTATTCCTGAGCCCCTGTGACCTTGACCTTTGACCTAGGGAATAAAACATGGGCCATGCACAACTAGGAATTATACTCATCACTTGTGTGAAGTATCATTAAATTCTGACCAGGGAAATTGGAGATTTAGTGTCCACAAGATTCAGTCTACAGACAGACAGACAGTTAAACAGACAAACAAGCTGAATCTAGTATACCCCCTTACACTTTGTGTGTGGTGGTAGGGGGGTATAGGGTATAACTAGACCTAGAAATCATTGAGACAAACATTATTACCAATGTTCATAATGATTGGCTCATACTTCTTTGCTTTAACATGTTAAATACACCTACCATGACATGTACAACAAAATGTGTATCATACTAAACAGTATACAAGAAACAGTTCATTCATGCATAATATTGTGTAGTCAGTTATAATCTCTTTAATCAATCCTGACCTTTTTAAGTTGTAACACATTTCCATCTAATTGTATTCAACCCAATTTAACTATTTTGTAGCAAATTTTGGCATTGAATAATCCTTGGGGCTAGCCATGGTGTGGACATACAGACAGAAAACAAACAATTACTATAGCTCACCTTTGATTATGACCCATTCCATTTATTCAGGTTCCATTTTTAATTGTTCAAAGATTTAAGCAACAACCTGATATATGCAGCCACTACATATTCCGACTGTGTAATTTAAGAAGACACCTTTATCGGGAGTTAAGATACCACCTGTCTTAAGATACCAACATTTCATTTTCCATGTGTAGTAGGCATATTTGACCAAGTAAGTCTATACTCAGTCTGTGAAATTTGTCACAATTGATGTCGAAAAAATATACAGTATTACTTTAATTTAGATTGATATTTTTAAATTATATAATTTCAATTGAGATTGCTATTTACTACTGACAAAAAATGGTACAAATGGATGCAATAGGAACCAACCTCATGTCAGCATCTGCAATGGCTTGCACATTAAGTGCATGGAATCCTTTCCGGCAAGCATATGATGCCTCATCCTCATATGGTGTTTGTATGGGAATGAGAACACCATTTATCCTACCATCACTGCTTTATTTGTACAAAATCGGCCTGTCGTATAAACATGAGGTTTACACGACAGGCAAGCTTTACACGACATGGCAACGGTCTGCCATACTGACATTCTTTTTTTAGCCGCCATTTTTAAACTTTTAATCGGCTATCAAAGTGATTTTAAAACGCTACAACTCATATCAATGTGCCATTTTGCACATGCTTTTATAGCTAGTACTAATATTGTCATTTTGTACAAAATCAAAGATAAATGACAAGTCTTAAATCATTTAGGACAGCTTAACGAAAAACTTTCCTCACTGGCCTTAGCAACAGCTGATGCTGACTACTTTCATGACTTAGTTTGTCGGTCATGAAGTACATGTAAACAATTTAAAAACATTGATTAAAATGCTGACACAATAAAAATACAAACATGAGTTTTCTTTTGTATACTGCAGTAATTATTTAATTTTCAACATCAACAAATGTCATTTTCAAAATACATAGATCTAAATACTGGTAGATCTAATCATGATTTTTTCTCAGTTAAGAAAATGCTGTATTAAATTGTCAAAATTAATTGTTTCACTGTTTTTAATCTTTCTCTCTCTGCCAAAATATACAGTAAATGTATCTGAATTTAACTAGAATGAACTAGAACTGCGTAGAAAATTGAATGTTTGTGCACTTTAACACCCATGATGTTGCAAGTTTATTTAATTCTTGAAAAACTGCTAATATTTAAGAATAATGCATGCATGATCTTCTGATAAACCATGGAATGTTGTTGCATTTAAAGGGTTTATCCCAAGCATGATGTTTTTATTATATAGACCCTGACCAAATGGTTAAATATCCAAGTATTTGATTGAAAATTGAATGTCTGTGCACTTTAACATACATGATGTTGCAAGTTTGTATAAATATATTTAATTCTTGAAAAACTGCAAATATTTAAGAAAGATGCATGCTTGATCTGCTGATAAACAATTGTTGTTGAATTTAAAGGGTTTACTTGGATATTTAACCATTTGGTCAGGGTCTATATAATAAAAAGATCATGCTTGGGGTAGGGCCTATAACCAAAGAGTCACCCAGTTATCATTTTCATGTAGATATGTTTTTCTTAAAATTTAATATGCCAGAAAACATTAATCTCCATGCATCACAAACATAAACAAGAACTTATCAACATTTAGTCATTTTAGTCATACTTGCAGTAAAGTCACTAATCAGCTCCTGTGTCTTACTTCTCTAAAGATTATTCTAGTAATTTTCAGCTTATACATTGTAAGTTATGATAGGTAGGTGATATTAGATCAACAAGTTAGCATATTGATTGAGTCTATTGAAATATATTTTTTTTGTCACTGGAAGGATTGAAGTTTGTCAGTATTGCAAGATTTGAAGTCCTTTCTTTTAATATGATATTGTACAATATTGTTTATTTGAGTCATTCAATCACTGAGTCAATCATTCCATCAGGAAACATCTGGTCCAGAAATTACGGGATCACAGTATTTCTTGAATAAAAGATGTTATCCCAAAGCTATCATTGAATACAGTTTGTATCCTTGTATATCTGGCACGAATGACTCGTATTTGAATCTATGTTCCACCTTTTTTTTGCAACTTGGTGTTTGCACCAGTCCATCTCTAAGCTAACTTAGCCTAAGAGTCCTGTTTCCAAAGAGAAACAAATGATGTTCGAATCTTCAATCAGCAACTGTTGACTACATGTCTCAGACCAACCGAGTCAGTATCAAGCAACTAAGCGCGTCCCGTAGATCTTTATGACATTTCTATTTAGGCCTACCACAGTCAGCTCCAGTCCAGGGTCCAGTTCAGCGACACCCCACCCACTGGCACTTATAGCACATATTAGAATCTATACAGTTTTATGGTGCAGTCTTCAGTGTTCAAAATGTCCATATTTATAAATGCAATCAGTAAGTAATCGTGGTTATCACCTGAATGGCTAACAAATGTTAAAATCCGGTATTTTTAGTGAATATTTCACGTCATCACTGTTCATGACACATGTTGTATTGACTGACGTCACTTATATGACTAGCACAGTAGCAGAAATTAATAAAGCATACCAGTAAAGTTTATCTCATTCAGTTTAGAATAGCTTAAAATAACAGTTTTAGGTGTTGAGCTTTTTAAGTTTTATTTTTGCATGTTGTTTCACTTCAGTCTGACACGGACGTGTTTGTGTAGTGTATTAACTTGGTCGAAATAAATGTGTAACTGGGTTGTGATGTAATGTATTCATACGCGTCATAGCGACAGACAGTTTTAAAGCTGGAATTTAATCTTAATTAATAAAAATTTTTAAAAAAGACATTCTTTTTATGTAAAAGGTAGGATAAAAAGAATATTAGGTTACCGTCTTAGTGTGATTGAATTTATTAGGCTCGTCTCCGAAATGTTTATACGGCTCGGCAGAGCCTCGCCGTATAAACCTTTCTCCAACTCGCCTAATAAATTCAATCACACTAAGACAGTAACCTAATATTCTCTATCTATGCACCCTATAACATTTGGAAAATGTGCTACTTGAAAAAAAATTGTTTTCATGTGCATCACTTTCTGTGGGTCAGTAGGATATCAGAAATTTGTTGAAGATTTATCACTTGGCTTTCAAACTTTTTTTCACAAAAAGTATATTGTGAAACTAATTTCAGATTATGATAACTGTAAAATATTCATTTTATTGAATATGAGTCTATGAGATCTGAATTTGATGAATGTAAAGTAAATGACACAATGTGGTTGTAAACAAATTACAATAAAGAAACATTAACACAAAGTTATCAATATTTGTACAAAATGTTCTCATGGTTTTCACAGCAGATACTTTCTAGTAAACTGCAACATAATAGCATCAGAATATTGAAAACAAGTACATGTACAATTTCTTTCCAGACTACAAACAAAAAGTTAATGAAATTATCCAATAAAATATGTATTTAAGATGCATGTAATTTGTCTTTATTATACAAATTGTACATACTATGACATTGTGTTTTGATTTGTAATACATATACTGATGCTGATAAAACATTTGTTTTGTTCCCACTTAGTCCCTGATGGGTACATGTAACTAAAACTAGCTTACCTTATAGGGTAATGCCTAATCAGTGACGAACAAACCCTTGGAATGATTCTGCAAGCTGATGACCTGGAAATGCCATGCAGATCTCCAGTCTCGGACAGAAAATTACCTTTGGCTAAAAATCTCAATGTTACCAGGACCTAAAATAAATGGAGAATGTATACATGTGCATCATTCATTACTTGATTAGTCGGAGATCTTTGACACCTAAGTATTCCTATTTCTCGTTCTAAATTTGGTCAACTGACACAATAAAAAGACCAATTTTAGTTATGAAAGCCACAATCATAATAAGATTTTATGTATTGAGCACTTACTGCGTTTAAGTGTTATGAATTCTATAATGGGTCATAGGTAAAATCCTACTACATGTATAGTGTATGATAGCACCATATCAACTTAATAGACAGAACATCATAATTCTATAAATCACATGACAAACATTGCCTTCTTGTTAACATGTCAGAGTGTGTGACTGTAAGCTGATAGACATGTCATGAAAAAAACAAGAGAGAGAGAGAGGATGACCCATTATAGAATTCATAACACTTAAACGCAGTAAGTGCTCAATACATAAAATCTTATTATGAGTGTGGCTTTCATAACTAAAATTGGTCTTTTTATTGTGTCAGTTGACCAAATTTAGAACGAGAAATAGGAATACTTAGGTGTCAAAGATCTCCGACTAATCAAGTAATGAATGATGCACATGTATACATTCTCCATTTATTTTAGGTCCTGGTAACATTGAGATTTTTAGCCAAAGGTAATTTTCTGTCCGAGACTGGAGATCTGCATGGCATTTCCAGGTCATCAGCTTGCAGAATCATTCCAAGGGTTTGTTCGTCACTGATTAGGCATTACCCTATAAGGTAAGCTAGTTTTAGTTACATGTACCCATCAGGGACTAAGTGGGAACAAAACAAATGTTTTATCAGCATCAGTATATGTATTACAAATCAAAACACAATGTCATAGTATGTACAATTTGTATAATAAAGACAAATTACATGCATCTTAAATACATATTTTATTGGATAATTTCATTAACTTTTTGTTTGTAGTCTGGAAAGAAATTGTACATGTACTTGTTTTCAATATTCTGATGCTATTATGTTGCAGTTTACTAGAAAGTATCTGCTGTGAAAACCATGAGAACATTTTGTACAAATATTGATAACTTTGTGTTAATGTTTCTTTATTGTAATTTGTTTACAACCACATTGTGTCATTTACTTTACATTCATCAAATTCAGATCTCATAGACTCATATTCAATAAAATGAATATTTTACAGTTATCATAATCTGAAATTAGTTTCACAATATACTTTTTGTGAAAAAAGTTTGAAAGCCAAGTGATAAATCTTCAACAAATTTCAGATATCCTACTGACCCACAGAAAGTGATGCACATGAAAACAATTTTTTTTCAAGTAGCACATTTTCCAAATGTTATAGGGTGCATAGATGGTGTTCTCATTCCCATACAAACACCATATGAGGATGAGGCATCATATGCTTGCCGGAAAGGATTCCATGCAATTAATGTGCAAGCCATTGCAGATGCTGACATGAGGTTGGTTCCTATTGCATCCATTTGTACCATTTTTTGTCAGTAGTAAATAGCAATCTCAATTGAAATTATATAATTTAAAAATATCAATCTAAATTAAAGTAATACTGTATATTTTTTCGACATCAATTGTGACAAATTTCACAGACTGAGTATAGACTTACTTGGTCAAATATGCCTACTACACATGGAAAATGAAATGTTGGTATCTTAAGACAGGTGGTATCTTAACTCCCGATAAAAGCTGTCTTCTTAAATTACACAGTCGGAATATGTAGTGGCTGCATATATCAGGTTGTTGCTTAAATCTTTGAACAATTAAAAATGGAACCTGAATAAATGGAATGGGTCATAATCAAAGGTGAGCTATAGTAATTGTTTGTTTTCTGTCTGTATGTCCACACCATGGCTAGCCCCAAGGATTATTCAATGCCAAAATTTGCTACAAAATAGTTAAATTGGGTTGAATACAATTAGATGGAAATGTGTTACAACTTAAAAAGGTCAGGATTGATTAAAGAGATTATAACTGACTACACAATATTATGCATGAATGAACTGTTTCTTGTATACTGTTTAGTATGATACACATTTTGTTGTAAATGTCATGGTAGGTGTATTAACATGTTAAAGCAAAGAAGTATGAGCCAATCATTATGAACATTGGTAATAATGTTTGTCTCAATGATTTCTAGGTCTAGTTATACCCTATACCCCCCTACCACCACACACAAAGTGTAAGGGGGTATACTAGATTCAGCTTGTTTGTCTGTTTAACTGTCTGTCTGTCTGTAGACTGAATCTTGTGGACACTAAATCTCCAATTTCCCTGGTCAGAATTTAATGATACTTCACACAAGTGATGAGTATAATTCCTAGTTGTGCATGGCCCATGTTTTGTTCCCTAGGTCAAAGGTCAAGGTCACAGGGGCTCAGGAATAGTAAATATTTTGGACGCTAATTCTCCAAAACCCAAGGCTAGAATGAAATGATACTTCACAGAAGTGATAAACACCATGCCTAGTTGTCTCATGGGGTAAAAACCTAGGTCACTTTGATGAAATGAAATTAAAATCTTATAAACACTTTACACAACATTAGTTCAATAACAAACCATGTTTAAAACTGACCTGTTCTTGTATTGATGACTTTGTATTACAATCAATGGTAACCAGGTAAGCGAGGTAGGGCCATGTTATGCCTCTGAATTTAAATTAGTCCTTTAACGTTTTCAGATTCATAAATATTGTGGTGAGGTGGCCAGGAGCAACGCATGATTCATTCATTCTGACCAACTCACAGATATCCCAAGATCTAAGTCAGAGAAACGGATGGCTACTTGGAGATAGTGGATATCCGCTGAAAGCTTGGCTGATGACGCCATATCTACGCCCAGCTAATAATCAGCAACAAAACTTCAATGTTGCCCATGCAAGAACAAGAAATGTTGTGGAGAGGTCATTTGGCGTGCTTAAAGCTAGATTTCGGTTTGTAACATTTGCATGTTTCAGTCCAAAATTTTGAACTACATTATGCTCTTGTTAATTTACGTAACAAAGACAGAACTTTACAAAAATGCTATGAGGACACTCTTAATAACCTTAGGTTGTACAGTACACTTAATGTATATAAGTGAAATGACACATGTTCCGGTACTATTTTACATAATGGAGAATTTCAATATTATTTGAAAACAAATATTTCTATTCAGTTATACCATGCTAATACTGGAATTTGGCTCCCCCAGAACAATTTGCACGTTATGATACTAACTGAGATATTGTCATTACAATTTATATAACTCTACATCTACATGTACTGACACATTAAGAATTCAATTTTAGATGTCTGGACAGATCTGGTGGCCTACACATCCTATAGAAAACCGACTCAGGCATGTAAGATTTATACACCGGACATTAAGTGCGAATTGAATGGCGGACGCAAAAGCGATGATATGGTCTCCGAACCGGTCGTTATAACCTGAAAAGTCTGCTGCTGTCTCTCAGCGTGAATAAACTATACTCTCTTCAAATGTATCGTTTTATATATATATTAAAAAAAATAGTTTTTCAGAGGTTATTGACATTCACGTTTCTTCTTCTATCGCGATTGGTGGAAACACTTTTTAAAACACGTGTCTCCATTAAGGGGCATCACTCTTGCGGTGATAGAAACCAGTTTCTGTAGCAGTTACTTCCCCTACATCGTATGTGCAAAATTTTCGGGTATGTGCAAAATTTTCGGGGGGGTGGGGACCCCCATTTTATACTACTATCAATCACTCCATCAGGGCTATAGGCCAGATATTGTTCTTCTCGAACGACAATTACATTTTGCCGCACTGACATAGTCCAGTTTTCTGTTGAAACCATTGTCGGGCGACTGGTTCATACTTCTGCCCATGCCGTGTTGCTGCACAACCTTTAAATCTATTGTAAATGTGGCTCATAACAAATATATCAGCATTCCTCTTGAAGTTTTCGGAAGACTGTGGATCTTACTGGATGTAAGGCGAACTTTTCGACTGTCCAGCCACAATGAAGAGGACTGTTCTAAAAAGTCCGATTGTAGGACAGTTATTCTGTTCTTACCAACTGCAACATACTTATCAAAGAATAATTTACAACATGCACATGACGGTGTTGCAGGCTGCTCCGTGTTCACATCATGTTGTTCATGTACTAAAGGTGCCTTTTCTGTTACTGTCTTCTCAGGAGCCATTAGGATTTTGTTCAGCATGGTACCCTTACATTCCCACAAAGGTTTCATGTGACTATTAGTAACAAATGTCTTCATATCCTGGTGGTCTAAAAACTGATGCGGTTTGGACACTTTGTCATCACATTTAACCATTTTCACTGAGTTTTCACCAAAAATGTCCGCAAATTCATCATGGCACGAGCGCATATTACAGGAACCCCTACCCCATAGTCTCTGTTTGTCAGTGCATGATTCCCCTGCGATTCCATAATCCAATGCCATTATCAACGTATAAAGGACAGCTTCTATGTGAGAACAATTTCTTCCAGAACCTGCAGGGCACGAACAGTATCCGGTTTGAATACAGGAGTCTGAAACAGCTGCCCATACCTTATAGTCAGTTCGTCCGACACCAGGTTGACTTGGAGAAACTGTTGCCTTGAAGAAGTGCAATTAACCCATTTGCAGTCATAAACATCACCAAGCCATTCACTTTCTACATAGTTCTTTCCGTAAAGGGACCGGAAGGCTTTCATTTCTTTCCCATGGTACGCTTTCTTGTGAATCATGTAGTCTACAAGGTCTTCATATATCAGTTGGGGCCATCCCTTTGGTATGTTCTTTGACCAGTCTGCATCTTCTGGTGGAAACTCTGAAAGGCACAAGTATTATCTTGCTAAGAAAGAAGTTTAAATGTACATTCTTTTTTTCTCTACTTCAAAACCATGTAATATGCCAGCAGTACAGACTGTGTTTTCCTTCTTTCCTTTGCAATTTATTTAGAAAATGGCATGTCATTACAGTAATAAAAACAGCCACGATCATATACATTTTGTACATGTTTGTTTGTGTACAACTTTCACTACAGAACTGTACTGCACAACAGATCGCCGCATTATACAGTATCCCTTTAGTAAGTTTACAGTAAAAGCAATCTAGATCTATATTATGTACATGTATCAACAATTATTTCAATTCAATTGCAAAGACTTATAAACCTACAATTAGGTCATTGATTATTACCGTAAGAAACTTCTTAAATCAACATAATTTGAAATCTCACCTCTAGTACGACTTTTCATATTCTGTGTATGTATTGATTTTACATCCTACAGGTTTATTCTCGCTTTTAAATCCATTAAACTACCTCAATCAGTTCGGAAATCGTATTCTACTTAAATGATTTAAAGCTTACTTACGTATACTGCTCTGTTTGTTCATTATTTGAGAACATTTATAAGCATAATAATATAAGATGAGTGTTTCTCATTAAAAGACTGCTGAAACTTATAGGTTAAGTTATAAAACATGTACATTCACACGTTCTATTAATAATTTTTGTAGGTAATTTCATTTTGCATCAGTTATAGGGTATGTCCCTTTTAGAAAAAATGCTGCATTTGGTTTCTTTTATGATTTATGATAGGATATCGTTGTTGTAGGACTTAAACGTCCACTTCTAAAGTACATGTATTTGATCAGTTTAATAGGCAGCTAGTGTACCTAACATCGTCCTAGAAAGTTCTAGTACTAGGCTCCGAATCTTCGCAAGCCACTGCCTACTTCCCTACCTTAAGAGAAAAAGTCGGATGTTATAGTGATATTAAGTCAGCTTCTGTAACCACTTTACCACGGAAGCTGATCTGGTCATACATCATTATGAAAATAATGACCTGTTTTATAATATATACTGGAACCTTTTATATATGACTATATGCTCTAAGATATGCTATTTTATACAGTTTCAAGAACATTATTTTTTTACCAAAATCTGAAAGCGAGCAGCTTTTAAGTACTGAGTCGTGTCATGTATTCCTGAAGGATGTGTCATAAACAAAGCTGGTTACATACAATTTAAAAGCACTGTATTACACTTCGCCAAAAAGTTTCAAGCAAAACTATGTTTTTGAAAAAATAAAATAACAGCAACATGCTGTGTTATCAATGAACTTCCGGTCTGTGATAAAAACAAACGGATAATAACCAAACTCAAGTACTGTTAGCGAAGTATTGACACATATGATCACTCATTGTCTGTAAGAAAAATTCCCTTGTGTCTTATTTTGCAGAGGACTCCTTGTTATCAGCACTTTCAGTGGTTTGATTTATTTTGGCACTATCATGTAACCAGTTCATCCGTTAAGGTTCCGGAAGTCAATTAGTCTGGGCTGCGAATCGAACACCGTAACCATTGGGACAGAAAATAGTAGAAAAAAAGTGGTGGTGGTGAGATTTGAACCTCATCTTGAAAACCATATTAATGAAATATTTAATCGTGACTTTTTTACATGCTGCGGACAGGTGTTGAAAATCTACAGAGTTGCGTCATGTAGGAACTCTGTGATGCAGCTAACCATTAAAGTATTATTAATTGCTTATTAATGGATAGACAGCTGCCACATGCTTGATTCGATACCGATCGTCGTTCTAATACGGAAAATATCAGCTATTTGTTTTGTACTAATGTATATTGTGTCATGGAATCTCTACTTTATCAAAATGTTTCATTACTATCGTGTAAGTGAAATTTGATACATCACGTTTTTGAATATTACTCCATGGCTAGATATTTTAATGGCACTGTGAAAGGTTAAAAATGGCTACCACAACTCAATTGTTCCATTTTACTCCAAATACGAATGTGTTCAACAAAATCTCAAATAAATTCAACATTGCCGTGAGAATAATTCTGATACCGTACAGGGCGTGATGTTGATTAACAACATGTGCTGGTATGTAAGGTCTCTCCAAATGACGATAATCTTTATTAGTCTTCAAGGTAATGCTTTCACAATTTACTGGACCTGCCCTTCCTCTAAAGAAATCAACAATTTGACTTGATATCAAGGTTGTATTTCCCATGACCCAGCTCCGTCATTAATAAAGAATAGATTTAAACGTCACGCCGCGCTACTCGATTTTGAATTGACATTAATCAAATACCATCTGGTTGCATACTAAATCCTGCGTGTTGATTATGCTAGTGTGTATATATTCGCAATCATTTTGCAAATATCACAGGACCTGTGTTCTCTTCTAGATAACATATCCGAAAATGGAACTTTCCTACATCGTCATCTTGCTTATTGAAATTGCTGTTGTAAGAGCAGGTAAGAGTTTACATTTATTATTACACAGTTTATACATATTCGCTTGAGATCGACTGCAAAACCTGTAACTTCAACTTAGGCTACCGCTCTCGAGATACCATCCAACAAATTACTTATCTGAAAATGTTAAGTTATGTTGGCCTGACTTAGGCTCCGGAACTCGAGTCGTTAGGATACGAATAGAACACCGTAACCACTAGGGCACCGCATGTATTTTACAAACTAACGTATGTTCTCACTTGTTGAAACTTGCGTGACTGTCATATTGTTCATTCTGTTTTCATTTGGCCACGTGAAAGAAATCTGGCTACTTGGTCACATGATTATCTAAATGTAAGCATGTCCGTACTCTATACATCAAAGTAGATGCATTAAAACACAATTATACAATAATTTATTAGGTATTTCCCTTATTAGCCAGACTAACTTACTATAGGTTATATAGGAAGAGCTGTTATTAACTTGTGTTAACTGTTTAACTAAAAAAGCTGTTTCAGAATCCTAAACCGGGATAATAAAATACAAGAAAAACTGTGATACTACTACGTAGATAAAAAATAAAAAAATAACTCGAGTCATATAATCGTAATGGATCCACATTACCCGATATTGGAAGATAACGGCATGTTTGACCGAAATCGTTTTTTTATACTGGCTAAACAATAGTTTTCACTACTTTTCAAACGTTTACATAAGTATATAAAATAATTTAACATTTACATAGATAAAATATATAAATATCTACTTTGAAAATTTTAAAGCTACATAAAATGAACAGGAAATTAAAACATTCTTCATCGTATCTTACTAGGCGATTTTCATTCATTTCATAAACTTTTTGTTCAAAGAACTTTACACTACTTCACTTACATTTTCCAACCCCGTATTAAATATAGCGGGCCGTTACTGCGGCCCACAATAACATGTCACCCTTTAAATGATTTTTTTCTGATAGTTAATTTAATATGTTATTAAGTTAAATTGTCTACCCATCATTTACTATATAATACATAGTACAACGCCTAAATTGGGACAATTTTTATTGAATTTTTGGCAGTTTATCTTCAATTTGTACAAAAACTATAACATTGTTAGAATCACAAACGGATAGAAGAAAACAATCGTTATCAGATTTATTATGTATTCTATATACATGTAAACATCAAGAAAGAAGCAAGTTTTCTGTTTTTAGGTTTTGTTTAACATGTTTGCATTTTTTTATTTTTTCTACTTGCGCTCGAACGTTTCTGTATTGCTACTCGGATACTTCCGATGCTCAATTACTTTTTTATTGTTATAAGTCCGAACATTACGTAAAATTTTAAAATGACCTGTAATAAATTACTATAACCTGTACATTTGGTTTTGTTTTATACTTCTTTTAAAGACGATTTTGGAATTAAATGAGATATTTTACGTGCTAGATTATGTTCTTTATCGTTCGGTATATAATTGTCAAAAGTAAGCATAATTTACCCGTTTACCTACAAAAATAAGAAGTAAACTTTTACAACTCCCTTAGGCTATAGATAAAGTCTTGGTGATAAAACAATAATATTCAAATAATTATAACCTTGGCCGTTTATTCAGGATCACCTCCGGATGCGAACGAACAATCTATTACCTGCTGATGTAGCGCTTGATTATTTTTCTGCCGTTTGTCAATGTTGAAAAATGTTTTTCAAGATATTCAACAGAAATAAAACTGTCACACAGGTTGAGATAGTTTAGATGTGTCCTATTTGTCTATTTAAAAGAGCATAAATCAGTGCCTATTTACTGTAAACGTACCAGTCCTTTCATTTATATACACAGACATTGCGTTCCGTCGTTGTCGATTTGCTGCAGCAGTAGAAATTGGCGTAAAACAAGAATAACAACAATATCAAAAATAATGATAATAATAGAAATACAACAGTTATAAAATCCATAAATATGCATGTACTCCTGTTGAAATGAATTTGTGCCAATTAAAATTAAATCATTGTTGAGAAATTTGGTAAACAAGGCTTACGAGAGTTATTTGTCCTTGCCATTGCATCATTTAAAACAGCTGTCACATGACAACAACTGATATACTGTATTTAACTTCCAGGCTATAACGTCGCTCTCAACAAACCAACAGCGATATCCAGTAATTATCATGGCACGGATTTATCTATGAAAGCTGTAGACGGCACCTTATCACAGATCTACTACCCGGATCAAGAGTGTTTCCATACAGCACCCTCGACCGATAATTGGTGGTACGTAGACCTGCAAGCAACATACACTATAACAAATATTGTTGTGTACAATCGTGGAGATTGTTGTGGTAAGTATTACCAAGACAATTTTTAAGAGGCTTAATTTTAGATGTATTATAGGTATTTAAACGTACAAAAATTGCACTTAGACCGACATTAAAACAAAGACACACAATATTACTTAATGGTTGTTAGTTGCATAAAGTGGAATTATGCACATTTTTTTTTCAAGAAAACATCCAGCCGAAAAAAGTGTGTGTAAAAAGGTTAGTGGAAATAATAGCTTTTAACCAAATACACCAAGCTCTTCCTGCTACCAGTACGAAATAATAACTTTCCAAATATAACTTTTCCTATTTTGACTGGGAGAGTAGTTCAAATTCTAATGCGGCATTATCGCTAGTTTAACACATTTAAATGCACAGCAACCGAACATTGCTTTTGTAAAACTGTCACCAAAAATACACTATGTGCAGTAAGATGAGTATATTGTCACTTTAAAACAAACGTTAGGGAGGAATACATCATAAATTAGAAGGCGTAAATTTCAACAACAACCATTTATGGAGGAATACGTCATTAATTGACGGGTATTATTGAGAATGACGTCATTGATTGACGTGTATTATTGAAGAATACGTCATTGATTGACGGGTACTATTGCTGCTGACAAGCAAGCATCATGTGCACAATACACATATATATGTGCAGTTAGGATACAGTTATTTCAATAAATGTTCAAATAAAAATAAGAATATAAAGCATTTAGAAAAACACGTTGGATAATCAATCGTTTGACCGTTACCGTCTAAAACAATAAGGAAAAGGTCAAGAGGTGTTCCCATTTACATCCATTTACAAGCAGTGGTCTGAAAACATGTCCCATGGCTAGTTGTTCGTATGATTGTAACGATGTTTACAGATTATGTTGTAACCGTTTACAGCGATTGTAAATGGAAGTCATATCAACGTTTCCTGTTAAGTGTATTTCTCAGTAAAGTAAATATAGAAATATATTGTAGTTCAACACTAGTAAATACATGTAATACGTGGCTTACACGCTCTCCTCGGACATTACTGTATCTTATACGTTACAATGAACGTTGTTGATCTTTAACATCTGGTACAACATCACTCGAATTCGCGTAGACGGTGAAGCTCATGTTATCGTTATTGTCAAATCCATATGTAAATGTACAAGGTTATGGTATTTCTTTTACAATGTTTTATCATACACTTTTTGTGTCGCCCTTTCGGAGAAAAGGCGATACATAGGGATCGCTTTGTCCGTCGGTCCGTCCGTCGGTCCGTCCGTCCGTCCGTCCGTCCGTCACACAAACTTAACGTTGGCTATAACTTTGGCATTTCTTAAGATTTCTTCATCAAACTTTACAATTGTATTGCTTATGACAATAGGGTCATGATGCCACCAAATTTTGTAGGTCAAAGTCATATTTGACAGAGTTATGCCCCTTTTTGTACGTGGATTTTGTCATGAAAACTTAACGTTGGCTATAACTTTGCCATTTCTTAAGATTTCTTCATCAAACTTTCAAATTGTATTGCTTATGAAATAAGGGTTGTGATGCCGCCAAATTTTGTAGGTCAAGGTCATATTTGACAGAGTTATGCCCCTTTTTATACTTAGATTTTTGCTATAACTTTGCCATTTCTTAAGATTTCTTTATCAAACTTTCAAATTGTATTGCTTATGTCAAAAGGGTTGTGATGCCGCCAAATTGTGTAGGTCAAGGTCATATTTGACAGAGTTATGCCCCTTTTTGTACTTAGATTTTGTCACGAAAACTTAACGTTGGCTATAACTTTGCCATTTCTTAAGATTTCTTCATCAAACTTTCAAATTGCATTGCTTATGACATAAGGGTCGTGATGCCGCCAAAGTGTGTAGGTCAAGGTCATATTTGACAGAGTTATGCCCCTTTATATATTTAGATTTTTGCTATAACTTTGCCATTTCATAAGATTTCTTTATCAAACTTTCAAATTATATTGCTTATGTCAAAAGGGTTGTGATGCCGCCAAATTTTGTAGGTCAAGGTCTTATTTGACAGAGTTATGCCCCTTTTTGTACTTAGATTTTGTCACGAAAACTTAATGTTGGCTATAACTTTGCCATTTCTTAAGATTTCTTCATCAAACTTTCAAATTGTATTGCTTATGACATAAGGGTCATGATGCCGCCAAAGTTTGTTGGTCAAGGTCATATTTGACAGAGTTATGCCCCTTTTTACACTTAGATTTTGTCACAAAATTGTTGGTTTTTCTGACAAAGCATAAGAGGGCGACACAAGTGTTCTACTGAACACCCATCTAGTTCTACACTAATATACATATTGCTAATAAAATAGTTTCCGCACAAATGAATTAAAGCTTAATCTATTTTTGTATTGCAGCTGATAGAGCAAGACAAATTAAAATTTTGGTTGGTAATTGTTTGGATGATTTGTCCGAAGCTGTATTCGTTGAACAGCTGGGTTCTATCGACAATATAGCCATGCCAGCAAATACAGTAGGAAGATACGTAAAATTTTCACAACAGATACCGGAAGGAGAACAACTTCATTTGTGTGAGATTGAAGTGTATTCAGGTAAATGTATGAAGTTTTACACGTAGGGCTTACTTAAGATTGATATGTTTGAGTTAATATAGCATGTGTTTCAGCTGAACTGAAGTGTATGAAGTCAAAGGTGACAATTTGTTTTTATCGAATTTTTCCAAATAGTATGGGTCAAAACTTATCTTTAAGTTTTCCTTTAAAGTTACCCTTCAAGATTTCCATATTATGTTATGGTCAAGAACAATGCTGAAACGATGTACATAATTATGCTAAGTTATTTCTCTTATCGAAAGATAAGAACTTAAATTATACCCAACTGAAAGGGTGAATTCTCAAAATTTGACATGGATAGTAAAAAAGACTCTGTTTCATCTCTGTCATGTTGCTGTATCTTAGACCTAGTCATGATACAACTAACAAACCAAGTATATCATCCATTTCATAACCGTTAAAAAGCAGACACATCTACATCTGCGTTTTACTGCCAACAATTGTTGCCTAATATGACTAACGGGCGCGTTGTAAGGGAACAACTGTTCAAAAGAGAATGTTTAGATACAACTCTTAGACTTACACAGACACACTTTACAAGAACTACAAGAGCATCAGTGAACGTACACTGCTTAGACTTAGAATTTATTGAAATAATCAGATCGCTAAGCAAAGATGTTTAAGCTGGGGCTAGACTATATGTATAGAAAAATATCTGAAAATAGTGTTAAATAGCATCATAGGCCTGACTGAAGTAATATCTATATCGAGTTTCGAAACACTGGGAATAATTTTATACAGACGAATACATTGTACTCCTTTTGAAATAATAATTGACATCATACCGTACCGTGTTCTAAGGACGGATATTCAGTAGTTCAGGTTTTTAGTATGTTTAATATGGTAGTGGTCTACACAGGTTGTTTCGGATTTTATAAAAGAAGGTAACAGCACTAATATTCTAGGGTTTGCCATGCAGTTTACTTCTGTTATCATTTTAGATACACTGCTATTATAAACTTTTAGTCATAAAATAGCTTGAAGCTTATCCCTGGATTTATTCAGCCTGGTAAGTAACATATTTTTGCCAAGTGTTCAAGATATAAATTTACATGTGCTGATGTTTATTTCAAGCCGGAAGAGCTTATTCGTCGGCTAATGGAACTGTATGGAAAGGAACGTGTCAAATTGTCTTATTTTGGATTCTGTTTTGCATCGTGCTTACTAGGAACAAACAACTCTTATATCTTGGGTTGATGTTCATACAAAGAATTGTCTTTTGGTATTTAGAATAAGATTTTGTTTTGCGACTCAGTCGAAAATCGTAGATCTCACAAGATCCCTACATTTAGGGAAAACAGGAAGTAAGCAATTTTTTCAAAACTATTCAGATTCTAAAATTTGCTACAGTAGTCTAAACAAATCCAATATGGGCAATGTGCTTACATTTAATCATGAAAAATAGATATGATATCTTTTACAAAATGCCGTCCGTAACAGTATGCATAGCTAATGTCTAAAATTGCAATCAAGCTCGGTCAGTTTTGTCACGTTGGTCTAACAGATACAGTACTGGTACTATTTAATACACAAACTGACAGTTAATCCTAGCATGCATCATAACGAGTCTGATTCTGATGTATTCTGCATACTTTTTTTCAATATTAGATGATTAAACTTGAACTATGTTTGTATAAAAAAGAATAATGCTTCAATTTCGATAAAGCACTGGCAGGTAAATTATTTCTTTATTCTATTGCTCAAGGTGAGTACAACATAAACATACGGACTGTTTTCGTCGAAACATAGTACAAATTCACGAAAACTTGGATGGTTGTATTATTATGATAATTTTTCAGAAAATGAGCCAGGTAATCATTATAACAACTGTTTACGTTCTAATATATTGCTTATAAAACCCTTTAATAATTATTAACATTAACATGCAGTATATTTTAAGTATGTACTAAAGAAGTATTTCTTTGCAGATTCCCCCTGAAAGAAATAGGATTGAGATTTCGTTTTAAATAAAAGGTAAAAAAACAGACTTATTTGTATGATTTCTTTTAATCATTACCAAGGAGGATAAAACTATTACTTTTTGGTGTTGTTGTATAGTTTAAGGGATGTTTTATTTCTTCAAAGTAAGTCTCTTCATCAAACCTGTAAAGTTAAAAACGGATTTAAGTTAAGGTATTTACTTTTAATTAACTGTTTGATTCACTAATTATTGACATTGTATTGGTTATACACTAACATAATACATGGTTACAATTTCAGATTCATGGACTAATTTTCAAATTCAGCTAAGATATCGACGTCAGCTTAAACTGTCTTCTGTGTTTTCTCTGGCAAATAAATTTTAAATGCATCCCAAGATTTTGATTGTTTATTTCACTATGTACGTTTTCGTCATACTGATCACCACAAGATGTTAAAGCTGCTATTTCTAATATTAACCCTTCTAAATATTCCGGACCAGATTGCATAAGTCCATCGCTTACTGAAGGAAACTTCAAATGAACTTTCAATACCATCTTCCACCCTATTCAAGACTTGTTTTGTTCTTATTTCCCATCACACTGGAAGACAGCGCATGTAACACCCGTTTTTCAAAAAAGCCGACACTTCAAATCCTGGTTACTACCGACCAATCTTATTAGTCAGCTGTATTGGAAAGTTAATGGATCGTTGTATTCACAAGTATAGCTATAATTTTATAATAGAAAATAAGATACTATCTTCCTGTAAATCAGGTTTTCTAAAATGTGAATCTACAACTAACAAACTTCTCTATATTTATAATGACATTTGCAAGGCTCTCGATGAAGGGAAAGAAGCCAGAATAGTCTTCTGCGACATCTCCAAAGACTTTTGCCGTGTTTGGCATCCTCCAATGGCGTTCCATTTCAGCCGGTGTCCCTCAAGATTCGATATTCGATCCCCTCCTATTCTTAATATACGTTAACGATATCGTTACTAAAATAAATTCAAACGTAAGGCTATTCGCTGATGACACAAGTCTATATTTAATAGTCAACCAACCAGAAACAGCCGCATATATACTTAATAATGACTTGGAAGTCATACATTCTTTGGCTGCTTCCTGGCTTATAGACTTTAACCTAAATAAAACTGAATCACTTTCGGTTTCCCGTAAAAGGATAAAGCTTAAACATCCAGAACTTAAAATGTATAATATTATTAATTTGCTTTGAATATGGAATGTTAGCTATTCTAACAGCACTATAGTTAAGAATTTCTCTTATCTTTGCAACAAGGAAAATAAAATGACGAATAAGAATGAAGGAAATGGGTATTTAACCTATTGTTTTTAGTAAAATCTACGCATATTTAACACATCTGGTGTTAAGTACATTGTCAATGTAATAACACAAAGGTATGCACTGATTAAACTGTTAAGTTATGTACATAAAAGACTTAAACATGTTACTTTAGCTACAGTCTGAGAAAAAGTGTACAATGTTTCTGTTCCACTAACAAATTCTTCATTCAGTCAAAGAGACATATTATACTTCATCAAGAAAAAAGGGGGAAAATGTATATTCTTACGCTACTGAGAGCTACATGTAAACCCGAACACACATATTCAATCTATTCAGTGGCTTCTCTCGAAAACTTATTTTAAATAGCAGACCATTTTGAAAAAGATGACGAAGTACAAACATTGTGATATATTTCGCATCCTGATTGAATTCAATTTAGGATCAAACTGAACACATAGAAGCTACAGACAATTTTTGGCATGAAATATCATATGGTAATAAAAGAAAGATCATGTATCAAACTTATTCAGAAGTGGAAAGCATTGAATTAAATGACAGTTTCAACTGCTGTAAGCAAATGAGGATTCGTTGTAAATGGCAATTCAGGAAACCATTTTACGTAACTTTGCATAATTCTATACTGTTTTGTTTGTAAAATTGAACAACACTGTTGGGGTTTCATTTCTGAAAGGACATTTCTTCTGCATGTAACAGTCATAAAGAACGTTTGTGTAAGTAAAATTAAATCAACACTTCTAGTTTCAGAAAACTTAGGTATTTTATAGAATATGTAAGAATGGTGACCCCATTGAGGCTTCATCATCGAGGGAAGCATCTTTTTCTTACTTTTCGTGAGTTACTGTCATAAAGAACTTAACTCTCGTAATTTACATTATATCACCTATACTTCTTTCAGAAAAGTTTCTGCATAGAATATGTAAAAAGCGCTACGAGTATAAAGGGCCTTATTCTAAACAAAAATCCTTTTTCAGTTGTTATATACTAAACAGTTGATTACTTGTGCAAAACATAAACAAACCCTGATTAGTAGAATCGAAAGCTGCCTGTTAGTTTGGCACTTGCAAGCCTTGTAAAATATGCTGGAAATAGCACTATTTCATAGACACAATTCATTTTTTTCCGTCGTGATGGGACAATCCTCCTACACCAGCCCTGCCTTAATCAGCCTGGTAAGCCTTATCCAGTTATCAAAATTAACTCGAATGAGTCTCGAGAGCGATTAATATAAGTTCTAAGAACTTGTTTCGCAATCGAGAATAAATAAATTAGTAGAAACTAAACTATCAAAATTAAAGATACGTGTGTAAGAACATAATAAATACATACATCAGAACGTTGCGTTTCAATATAGTTTAAGTTGAAGGCACATTTTATGGCGTTAACGTCCATGTTCTTTTTTCGCAACGGTAAGTGATGTCAGGTCTGTGCCACGTGTCCATGCATTATCAATCTTCTTATTCAAGTTGTTAAGTTCTTAATGATAAAGTTCTTCCAAAAGCAAATGACAATCACATGTACATTTACGAGGTGTATAAAACTATGGTGATGTTGCTAAGCTATATAAGTAGTGTTTGTTTCACATACTACAAGTCCCAAGAGACTTCGGCAATTTAATCAATTCAAAATTTAAAAATCAATGGAAATGGTGTTCGGAGACTGAGACGTTTGAATACTCTTTCAGTGATCTTTTACCAGCTATTTGTAAGGTTTCAAATGCTTACAACCATATTGTAATACAAAACGCAATTAAGCTATTTATTTAAAAGCAATTAAATATTCATTCGTTAATGCCCCCACTACCACCCCTAAAAACATTTTTAACCAACGAAAGTAAGACGTAGAATGAACCAGTAAGTAACGGCATAAATAACAGTTGTGTTTGCAATCTATCATTGCCATCTAAAAGTATTCGCTCATTTTGCTGAAAAGAGTCAAATTATTCAAATATTTGTAAGCAGACATTGTTAAGGTACTGTAAGCAAAAATAGAAGTCGCTTTCAGTAGAATACATAGATGTACGATGTGACACATATACAGATAGATATCATAAGCCATATTTATAGCCAGTGATGACATCAGTATCATAATGTTTCGAATAACAATCGAGTTTTCTTGAAATTAGATCAACCGAGTAGTTTTTATTTTGATTGTTTAACGAAAGCATGCTTCACACACAAGGAATAACAATAGAAAATATGTATCATACTGATGCTTAGTGATGAAACATTGCGTGTACGAGTACCTGCAGAATAGCTGAAACTCTTTCAACGGACGTACTAACATTCTTGGCTACAGGTAGCTGATAATCTGGTTATAGTTTTTATTTTGATAATTCAGCGCTATCGCCAAACTGTAGCGATTGAAATCCCTGCATCTACCTCGAAAAGTTATGAGAGATGTATCTATACTATTACAAACACGTTTTTAAAGTCCAACCTGACGTTCCAGTGAAAGCATTTGACCATTTGCATTACCTGAATAATGTACAATTCATTCTTTACTTACTCTATTATTATAGCGGCAAAAATACGAAAATTACAAAAAACGACAATTGTGGTTATAAAGATACATGGTTAAATATATTTTTTTTATATTATGGTTCTATCCGAAAACATGTGAAATGATTTGCATCTAGTTTTGCTTAGTCTGTCTGGCTTAAGGTCACATTTCAATCTCGATCCGAATAATTTTCTAACACTTTCTGAAAGAAAAGTAAAAACATACCAACAACTATATAGGACAAAAATCTAATATTAACGATAAAAATACAACTACAACGGTTACAACACAATAAATGTATTTTAGAACAGTTAAACACTGTAGACAAAACACACGAAAACTAGTATTTCTTCCAGCATAAAACAATAATTATGTTCTGTAAATTTTCACAGATCTTTAAAATGTCTTTGTGTGTTGCTATTAATGTTTCAGCTGTTTGGTCAAGGACATTTTTCTATACAAGATTATCGGTTAATTGCCGTCAAAGAATACTCAAATAGATATCAAGTCAGTCAGACTAATTGTCAGAACAAATTAGTTCCCATCGGAAACTACATTGACTATCCAAGACTTAAGACGATTAGCTTTATATTTACTGAAATATACATGAATATCAATATTATGTCATGTGACAGATTCTTATTTTCTTTTCAGGTATTATTATTTTCTTTTTGACATCTGTAAACGCTAAAAATACCCCCTTTTTGTAATTTGTTACACTTCTGCTTTAAACGAATCTATTAAATAATCATTATAAAGACCAGGCCCCGATTTCACGAAAATACTTAAGTAATTGCTCAGCTTAGTACGTTATTTTAAAGTCTAATTTTCACTAAAAATAATGATATTTCTTGTTGTCATTTTAAACGATATACATGTATAGTCTTTTTTTAATGAAATTAACATGTTAAAAGAAAATAAAAGAATAATACTAAATGCAAGTCAGATATAGCGAATATTCATTTGAGTACAATTGAAGAATTTTAAGAATTTACTTTTATAAATTACTTGCTATAAAACAACATGCCCTGCACAAATACTGACAAGTGTATATAAATGTAATAAACGAGTAAATAAGATTCTGACAACTTTCAATTCTTTAAAGGGGCTGATAAGTGTTGAAATAAGTTGAGCATGTTACTGAGTAATTACTTAAGAATTTTCGTGAAATCGTGGCCAGTTCTTGACCATAGTATCTCGTTGAATAATACAAAACACACAGGGGGGAGTCACGATGCATTAGGATGATTCACGATATGTGTACACGCACTGAACGACGTTTGGTTAAAAATCAACAATACATTAGATATTTGTTAATAATGCATTCCCATAAATGATGTCAAATCGTGCGTGCCTAGATTTATTTGATATTCTATAACGATACTATTGCAAGCGTGTTAAACTGTAAAATAAACCATTGGTAGAAATGTTTTTTCCTCTGTGGCCATAACACAAGATTCCGTTATAAACAACGTTAATGACACGTTTTAGCCAGGAATCGGTATATCCTAAACGGAAATTCATTACACAAAAGGATCACGCAGACAAGCAAACGTAATATTAATTCGTGGATATACCGAGCTATTTGTAAATGAGAAAACCGAGTAGCAAGACCAGACCCATTTTGAAAGAAGTACTTCTGCTAGGCAAAAAGGATCTAAATATCTCGTGTTTGAGTAACGAAAGTAAGGTAGATCTATTTTTTCTTCCGAAAACAGACCAATGAGAAATGGTGTAATAGTATACTTTGATGCTACCTTTAGCTGTGCTGGAGCGAAATACAAAAATACAGGAAATGTGTGTCCCTGTGCGCTGTTATTCGGCTTAAGTGTCAATGACGTCTGCCTTCTTTATTGAATAAGTAAGGAAGTCAAACTAAGATATAATTAAATTAAAATCATATCTTCATTATATAAATTTTTTTCATTTCCTTTGCTGTGTTCAAAAACATATATTATAGGCATATTCCTTCCAGATAATTTTCGCTTTGATCATAACTTAAAAACAGAAAAAACATCGGTCATATCTCAGGAGACTAATTCACAAACTTTATGTAAAGTCTTCATAAGGAGACATAATCCATTCACAAATAGGAACCCAGCGATGTTCCGTCAAACACTTGCCGTTTTACAAAAATGAAAAAAAAAGCCGAACATACAACGAACACAGAGAAGATGCAACACTTTCAATATAATGGATAACACAATGCTTGTTCTAAATATAAGATATTAATTTTTATTGCACAGCTATAAAAATAATTGTTGATGCAACGTTGTAAAAGTTAATAAAGGATAATACTCTCAAATAGGTTTACAAATTAACTTTTGTTTTGTTTTTCTGTATCTCAAAGTAGTGGAATAACAGCGCAGTATACGATTTCATTTAGACAATATCATCACCTTTATTAAGTCACAATTCCTGCTATAATCTCTTACTCATTTACGTATAGAGATGAGTTCAAAATCCGTCACACTAAATTTCGGTGCAGCTTGCTTGTAATAGAAATATTTGATTTAGTCTTGAAACGATTGTTTGGAATATTATTCGAATATTCGTTATTATGTCCTCGTATGATATTAAAATATTTAGCAAACGATTTTTAAGAAGTAAAATGCGCTGTGTTGTAATAAAAAAATCCACATCAAGCATTGTTTAAGAAAGACAGCTTCTGTTAAGTTTATTTTTTTTCAGGAGCAAATCGGTGTTAATAGATTGTTTATTCACACATTGTACCACCATTGTTGGGATGTTATATTTCTATATATCATTTCCAATTTAATCCACTGCAACTGTGCCACTTCCCTCGCAATGTCGTTTATTGGATAAGTCATGTCGTAACAGAACACTCGAGCAGAAAACGCAACTTAGTTACTTAATGCGTATATGGAAATGGTGAACGAGAATACTGCCTTTCATATTTATCAAAATCGTGATAACTGAGTCAATGTGATCTTGTATTTTATTTGAAAATTTCAAAATCGACCTGTCTATCTCTTTAAGTTGGTAGCATTAATATGCACTGATACTTCACTGATTGAATATCTCTGCTGTCTGATTAAGTTTTATACCACAAAAGCAATTGCAAGCAGCGTTGGGTACCTTTATTTTTTTAATGACAGAAGACTATGTTACAAAGGTCATTAAACACAAACCACCAAATACCTCAACGAGACTTCAGAAATATAACTTAACTACAACAAAGGATGTGAAATAATGAAATACGATAGTTTTATTAGATTTGCAGCAATACATTGAACTTACAGATCAAATGAATTTACAGCTTTGATGTGACATAACTACCTCGAACAGCTACTATGCATTCAAAAACTAATATTCTCTATTACTGATTGGAAACATGCTCTATACAATGTAATATAATGCCGATTTTATCCGGGCAAAAGTGCACTTATCTGAACTAACTTCCCCGAGAGCCAGCATAAATTTCTGAAGAAAGAAAAGAAAGAAAGGGAGAAAAGAGTTCATTTAGTGTTTCATGAAAATTCATGGTAAAAGCGACATCGGATGTAACAGCTTGAATTATGAAACCCAAGATTGCGTCAGTTTGAGGATATGTTTTGTAACAATTGCTAGCAGTATAATCGTAGGCATTTTAATTATTTATTGGATTATGATGTTAATTAAATGACTTACAGTCGAACAATGTTTGACTTAATAAAAGAGAGAAGTGTAAGAAGAAAAATTAATTTGATGTTTAAGTATGACTCTTCTTCTTATCCCCCCGCCTTGGCGGAGGGGAGGTTATGGGTTCAGTCCGTCCGTTCGTCCGTCCGTCACACTTTTGTCCGGAGCATACATTTTTGTAACTATGAAAGTATTTAAACTTTAAACACAGACAGATGACATTAAGAGGAAGTGTACTAGGACTTTCACTCTAGCTTGTCCTAATTTTTAATTATCTCCCTTTATTGAATTTTCTTGTCCGGGCCATCACTCCTTAAGCACTGAACTGAATTGATTCAAATTGCATACACTTACAAAGGACATTAAGACGCAGTGCAGTGTCTAAGAACCATAACCGTACCTTACTCTATTTTGAGTTAACTCTCCTTATTGATTTTTCATATAACACTTTTGTCCGGAACATAATTCCGAAAGAATTCAAGGGGCTTTGTTTAAACTTTACACAAAGACAGAGGACATTGAGGGGAAGTGTAGTGAACAAAGCCCTTTACTCTAGCTTGTCCTTTTCGTAAATTATCTCCCTTTATTACTCGTTCCTTTTAGGGCCATACCTCCTTGAGTACTGAACTGAAGTGCAGGTAAATGACCCTCAACACGTTAACATTACTAATATTTTGTCAAATTACAACCTACACCATATCCATTCCTATCACCTTAAATTTCTTGGTCATAGAAAGAGCACTCGACCGGGAGATGGCCATGTATAACATGACTCGTGTTTTAGGTAAAAACATACCATATGTAAGTTTGTATGTATGTATGTTAATGTTACACTTATTTTTCTAGGCGGGTATTGACACTGACATGTTAAAACTAGCGCTTGAACCAGAATCAGCATCTATTTGGTGTCAGACTGCTACGAATGAGGCAAATTCTGTATTATCTGGACATGGTACACAGTATATAGTAGTTGACCTGGGAGGTACGAGGTTCTAACATGATAGTTTGAGATAAATAAATGCTTGGGCATATGAGTGACTGATATTAAGGACAACATAATCCTTAGCAATTAATGAAAGTTGTACATGTATATGAACATTTTTACATATATTTACAAAAAATAACTATTCCGCCAATATTCCGTCAATGTGACTTGCATTTGATGTGCATATCGATTATTTTAATTAATGTTGGTAACTGTCATAGTTTATTACTCATAACTAATGAGGTTTATATAAGCTGATGTCTTCGATCATAATTTAACAAGTAGCAATGGTGTAAAAAGGTAAATAAAGATAAGGTATTTCAAGATTCTTAACAACAAATGCTTTCCACAAATAGTTATGCGGAAAGTCGAACAGAATTATACAACTGTATTAAATTGCGTGTCCATATTACAACTGATCGTTTAGCATTTTAGTAAATGACAAATGCAAGCTAGCATATGCACGAGTTTTGACGATCCACAATGCACATTATAAATATGGTTTCAAAAACAGAACGTGGAATGATGATTTAATGTATGTAAGAAACAACAACGAAGACAGTAGACATGTAAAAAAGATGATTCGAGTTGTTAGTTACATTGATGCAATTATTCAACTCTATACTTTTCTCAGGTGGAACTGCTGATATTTCGGTTCACGAAAAGAAAGAAGATGGTACTTTAAAAGAACTTCATAAGGCAAGTGGGGGCCCCTGGGGAGGATATGCCGTTGACATCAACTACATTAATTGGTTGACAAACGTATTTGGAGACTCTACCATGGAAAGATTCAGACTGGAGCAAATGGCAGATTACTTCGATATTCACCGGGAATTTGAAACAAAAAAGCGAACAATTACTTCAGATACCGAAGGGAAAGTCACATTTCGTGTATCAGGTTCTATGAGAGAAATGTACCAGGAAAAAAGTCAAGAAACTATAAAACAGAAAATTGCATCACTTGAATTGAGCGACAAAGTTGTATGTACCGGTGATAAATTAAGAGTACATTTTTGTAGATGTTTCTATCGTGAGAAGTTGGTTTCAAGGCCCTATCAGCAACACACTCGCTCACATAAAGGCTATACTTTCCGAACCAAAAATGGCAAAGATCAAGGTTATTCTGCTTGTTGGTGGTTTTGGTGAATGCCAGCTTGTACAAGATGCAATGAAACTTGGAATACAGAATAAAAGATTGATCGTTCCAAATGAAGCAGGACTTGCAGTTTTAAAAGGAGCAGTTAGATTCAGACATACCCCTGCACTTGTCTCTTCAAGAATTGCATCTCTCACGTGTATATTTATATAAAAACGGTAATTGGAATCATACACAAAAGAGAATTGCTCAACACGGTTCGTACGTATTTTTTACACATTTTTTTTTGTAATATGTAACCAGCTAGATCTACCAATATCGCAGAAATCTTGGGTAATCACTCAGGACCGGACGTTGAACTTACACACAAAATTTTGTAGAAAAGTTTTAGGTGTTAAGCGTTCTACGAATTTAAATGCGCGTTATGGTGAACTTGGTACAGTTCCGATGAATATAAGTAGAAAACTTATAACGATTAAATACTGGGTTAAGTTGTTAACATCTAAGGAAGACTCAATACTGTTCAAAACTTATAAGATTGATGCCGTCCAAAACAATACATATAGTAAATGCACATAGGCGTTCCAGATCAAAATTATACTTGATGAGTGCGGTTTGTCATAAATTTGGCAACATCAATTTAATGTGCTGATTAATTATAATGTTATAAATCAAAGAATACTTGATATGATTTATCAAAGTTTGTATGGATCTATTAATAACTCCCGACGTTTAGAAACATATAGTATTTTGAAACACAATTTTTAGTTTGAAAAATATCTAGATTTTATAAAAGATAAAAAAAATTAGAGTTGCTTTAACAAGATTTCGAACGTCGTCTCATGAATTGGCAATTGAAAAGGGTAGATATACAGATATGCCAAGGAATGAAAGAATTTGTATAAACTGCAACTCTGGACAAATAGAAAATGAGTATCACTTTTTGCTTACATGTACTAAGTACAAGGATTTAAGAAAGAAACATTTGAAACACTACTATTATACTACAGTACAGAAATTTACCAATTTATTAATGCCAGATTCAAAAACAGTTGTTAAAAACTTATCGAAATATTCATATTTTGCTAACTTATGTGGAGAATGAAACCTGCTGTCAATTCGTATGAATTCAGTCCAAACTGTATTTCACCTTTACTGTGTAGTTTATACTCTTTGTAAATTCATGTCGTCTGTAAAGATGCAATTTATTTTTGCTATAAGCTTATAATTGTATGTTTAACGCATTAAACTATTTGAACTGAATTGAACTGAATTGAATTGAATTGAATTGAATTGAATTGAAAACAGTGATCTTTGAATCCTAAAAATACACATACAAATCAAACTGTCAAGAAATCACAAATGCAGAATAATCTAAACACCATCAATATATGGTTACACCATTTTAAAACTTTAACCAAATTTACGGACACACTGGCCTCAATAATGGGGATGTTCTGATTGTATTTTTGGCTATTTCTCAGCCACTATTGGTTAGTACAAAAAGGAGATGCGTGTCCCTATTCTTTTTTCAAAGGGTCCTTTGTTGAAGTTGTTGTTGTTTTGCTGTAAATAATTGATTAAGAAATTCTTGTCCTCTCTAGTTCTCAGTACTCGGTGACTCGATTTGAATGACAATTCTATCAAGAGGAGATGCGCATATTATCAGTGCTTCCCGCAAACTAATATTTCATGGAGTTATGACCCTTTTTTGCTGTAAATAGTATTTATTTAATTAAGACAATTTTGGCCCACTCTATTTCTAAGCAGTCGATGTTTGGAATTTTACAATACTTCATAGGAAGCTTAACTACTTAAAGAAGATGCGCAAAATATCAGAATGTCCAAACATGCTTACGAATTACCACCATTTATTTTGGGGCCCCAAGGCCATAGTTAACCGTGGACAATTTAACTGTAAAATGTGCTGATAACAACCATTTGGAATACTTTGGATGTCATAGCTTTGCACAATTTGCACCGTGTCGCAGTGTTAGAGCGTCCACAGATCAAGAGGCACTAGGTTTAATACCCATGGGAGCCATTATAAAAAATTGCAGTCATTTTGCAAGATCTGAGAACTGTGTCTTAATATTACTATTTTTTTTCATGTTGTACAATTACTTGAAAATATAAAATTTTGCCTTGAAAGTTCAATATATAAAAAAGTAGACAGTAAAACATTTTGAGTTTTTCTTCTATTGCAGTTCATATATTACTAATAAAAGTTCCATAATTAGAAGTGATTCCCCTACTCCGAATCATTTGCTACAATCTCGTAATTTTATATGTGTGATATGTCTCGGGACGAAATTAGATAAATTGTGTCCTTGTGTTCATGCTTTGTAATTCCGCGTTACAAGCAATCTTTTCTGGAACCTCAGAACAAAAACAAATATACATGTACATAAACACTTGTAAACTTTTTAAGGTACTTAAAAAAATAATGCCAATATTTCTAGTAGGGATGGGGTAAAAAAAAGATATATCTTTTTAGGTTAAACGGTGAAATGTTTAAACAGAAGTAGACTGTGAAAAAATTAAGTTTATCAAGTGCATATTAGGGTTTTACTACCAAAATGTCAACTTACGCTGATTACGGAAGATAATCATATGCTTATTACGGAAAAGTGCGGATATTCACGGAACTTACGGTGCTCGAGATAAGAGTTTTTAGTTTGATTTTCAAATTTATGATGCAGTTCACTGAAAACCTTATTTACAAACGGTTACATCTATATTCACTTAAAATAATTTTCTTTTAAATATATATATATATGATTTACGTACATTCCCGACAGGGTTGTTACGAAATAATACATTGAAATATAATTTATTCAAAAATTGATATGGAGTTAATTTCCACCAAGACATCTATAGCCCACGGGCCTTCAGCGCCAACAGCGCTTTGATTAAGTATTTTTACTGCACACTAGCACTCTGTAGAGTAGAGTTTGACAAAATTACATGGGCACCTTTACCAATAAAAGAAGATTTTTTATGTTATAAGCATATTCCAGCATGATTATTAATTACCTCCCTTTGTTATGCTTCTAGAAAAGCGAGCATACAGTCGCCGCTGTGCGCATGTGTGTCTGTCCAATTCTTTTCTAAGCAACTACTGGCGGAAATTGAACGAAACACTTCACGGTAATGTGGAAATGAGTAGTATGTTCCATAACACATTTAGGGAATTTCTAAAAAAAATGGATACATTCATTTGTCTTATATGCAAAGAATGAGGGCAAAAATATAATCATCTGAAATGCTTTCACTTTACAAATACACCTACTTCGGGGAGCATACATTGGTTCCATGGATATGTTTGTATCCTTCTTGTCTTCAAAACATTTGAATTGTCCAAAGCATATTTCTGGACCAACTCCTCGATCTGGATCTGAATATACATGTACATTGCAGGACCTTTCGGTATACGCGCAGTTTTTATCTAAATTGTTCCAATCAATGTTTCTTTTGGGAAAAGAGATTTTTTGAATACTTCACTTTTACAGATGATTTGTTTTAATAGTGAACTGAACATTGTCTCTGGATGATATTGTCACTCACACAATAACTGAACGTTGTGCGTCTTATTTGTCTTTTAGCACAGATGGTGGTCAGATAGATATTGCAGGGCATTGCTGGCACCAGCACCTCAGCCACTTTGAAGAGAAGAAAAATCTTGAATTCTTTCTACGTTATTGTAAAGCTAGTAGATTTAGCTGGTTGAGCGTCCTGGTCATGCAACTAGTGTCCTATGAGGTATAGTTCCCGAGATAATTCTGACTCCACGACGTTAAACCCGTTCCAGCTTGTCAATATCTTTCTGAAGGAATGGTTCCCATACGATGGAGCTGTATTCTAATGTTGATGTTACTAGTGAAAGGTATGCAGTTTTCATACAAGTTGGTGGACAGTGTTTTAAGTCGCATTTAAGAAATCCTTATGTTGAACTTGCTTTGGTCGTTATCTAATTCTCTGTGGAAGTTACACCAAGGACGGATTTTCGTCGACTTGTTTCAGGATTTGTTAATCAAAACTGGTAGAAATGACCGTTTATGCTCATGACGTGACGTAACATTTCTTGGCATTAACTCCCATACCCCATATCTCCAAAGCCATTTAAGATTAACTGTAGACGGAAATGATCTTCTGAACTCTTGATGCTTCTAACGAAGAGGCAGCCATCTGCAATCAAACGGACTGTTGGCGTGACGCAATCAGGAAGGTCGTCGTTGTGGCACAGGAAGTCCAGAAACCCAAGGACTGTATCTTGAGGGCTCCAGAATTTACAGTGACAAGGTCCGATGAGACGTCATCGAATACCACCCTCATGGTTCTGTTAATAAGAAAATCGCGCAGCCATGAGTGATGTTGTTATTTATATCGTATAACTGCATCTTATGTAGAAGCTATCACGAGGCACTGTATCAAAGGCCTTGGTATAATCATATCTACCTGTGAACCATCAACTTGGCGTTGAAGCAGATTATGAAAGATATTTAAGAGTTATGATTCGCATGAGAAACCGGACCTAACACAGACTCAAGTGAGGGTGTTGTTACGTTTTAGATGATCTAGGATATGTTTACAGATAATGTGCTCGAGTAGGTCAGCGAAACAGGGAGGTAATTCTCTGCAAGGTGTGAATCCCCCTTTTTAAACACTGGTGTCACAGTCGCGTCGCGTAAGTCAGATTGAAGCTTTCCTGCGTTAATTGATACAATTGTGATACATCGCAATGTGAGGTTATACACAGTTCAAAGATGATAAGTCTTTGATATTTTCTTACGAAGTCATGTCCCTTGTTCAGCTTTTGGCAGCCCCAAAGTCTATTGTTAGCATGCAACATTTCAAACACCGTAGATAATTTTATTGTAAAATATGCTGGTAACAATTGTAAAGCTGCGCTATTGAAAAGTAACGCTAGATATACAGATCAGGCTGTTGTGGGAAAAGTAAACCAAGGTAGACCAGGTCAAGCTGCTGTTTGAATGTAGCATTCGATAAGACCGTATTACAAACAAGAACTACCTTTAAAAAAGATTGTCGGCGCCGACAATATCTTCGTTTAAACACATTTTGGAGACAAACTTTATACTTTAATACTTTTTAAAGACAAACTTGTCACGCGCGATTCACTTAGTATACGACTTGTTTGAGGTTGTCGACATTCCCTGTTAATTTTATTTTATATCTAGATTCTAAGTTTAAGATATCTAAAAGAAATTTACAAGGTTTAGCTGTGGGCTGACTTGGTTAGGCTGAAAGCTAAAAAAGTTTAGAAAGCCAAACGGCATCAGCGAACTGCTTGGTTTCTATGTCACAGTTTATATCAATGCTATGTTCAGGGTGTTTTTATGTTTAAAGTGGCATTATGCGCATCTTACTGCACATAGTGTATTTTTGGTGACAGTTTTATAAAAGCAATTTTTGGTTGCTGTTCATTTAGATATGTTAAATTAATGATTATGCCGCATTAGTATTTGAAGTTGGTGCTTTAGATATAAAAAAAATCGGACTGATAAAATGATAGTTGATTGTGTCGTTGTTGATGTTGGTAGAGATTTCGGCAGTGGAAGGGAAGCAACTCCTGCATGCAGTTGTTCTTTTCTTAAATTGACTCTCCAGTCAAATAAGAAAATCAATATTTGGAAAGTTATTATTTCATACTGGTAGCGTGAAGAGTTTGGTGTATTGGGTTAAAAGCTATTATTTCCTCTACGCTTTTGTACACACACCATATTAAGCTGGACAAATTTTACTTGAAACAAGAGCTGTCCCTCAGAAGTGACGAATGCCCCCGAAAGAGGTGCCTCACAGTCTGTGTCCTCTCCATGTGATCCATGCATGACAGAGTAATCATGCATACAGTATTCCATTACTTTAAACACTAAGTGTGACCTTGACCTTTGAGGTAGGGACTTGGGTCTTGCACGCGACACATCCGCTTGATGTGCTAGACATTTGTGCCAAGTTATTTTAAAATCCTTCAAAGCATAATAAAGTTATAGTCCGGACACAAATGTATGCATATATACAGGATTCCATTACCTATAAACTCTAAGTGTGACCTTGACCTTTGTGGTAGGGATGTGGGTCTTGCACGTGACACGTCATCTTGATGTGCTAGACATGTGTGCCAAATTATTTTAAAATCCTTCAAGGCATGACAAAGTTACAGTCCGGACACGAATGTGTGTATATATGCATATATAGAGGAATCCATTACCTTCAAACTCTAAGTGTGACCTTGACCTTTGAGGTAGGGACGTGGGTCTTGCACGCGACACGTCGTCTTGATGTGCTAGACATTTGTGCCAAGTTATTTTAAAATCCTTCAATGCATGACAAAGTTACAGTCCGGACACGAATGTGTGCATATATGCATATATAGAGGAATCCATTACCTTCAAACTCTTAAGTATGACCTTGACCTTTGAGGTAGGGACGTGGGTCTTGCACGCGACACATCGTCTTGATGTGCTAGACATGTGTGCCTAGTTATTTTAAAATCCTTCAATGCATGACAAAGTTACAGTCCGGACACGAATGTGTGCATATATGCATATATAGAGGATTCCATAACCTTCATACTCCAAGTGTGACCTTCACCTTTGAGGTAGGGATGTGGGTCTTGCACGCGACACGTCGTCTTGATATGCTAGACATGTGTGCCAAGTTATTTTAAAATCCTTCAATGCATGACAGAGTTACAGTCCGGACACGAATTTGTAAGTGGGGACGCACAGACGGACGGACAGACGGACGGACAGACGGTCAGACGGACAGACGGTGCGATTTTAATATGCCACCCTTCGGGGGCATAAAAATGCGCATAATGTCACTTTAAGAAGTAATATACTACGCATTCAGTGAATTGGCATCTAGTCAAAAACTTTTATTACGGTATATATATCACATATAGACGAGTCTTATTTGCCACATATGTCGTATCGTATATTAGGGTGTTGTTTTTTTCGTTGGTACCAGTTTCCCACATGACCAACGCCTCCAAAATAGATTAGTTATTTTAGGTTTTGGAGGATAGTGCAAGATACAGAAAGCGTCCCAATTTCAGAGACACCACTGGTTCTTTAACATGACAGATGTATAGCACCCATACATGGGACCTCGGTTTAAGTCTCTTCCGAAAGATTGTTAGTAATTTTAGTTGGCTAGCACCGGGAATCGAACCCGCTACCTCAAGATTACAAGTCTCGTGCTCTACCGATTGAGCTAACAAGGCTAACTCAAGATATGTCACCTGCCCAGTCCACAAAAGTAGATGTTGAGACCAGAGATCGATTGTTTTACGAGAAAATATATGGGAAATACTTACCTGCACTTCACTGCGATCGTGGGTGTTTTCATACTCCAATATCTTCGTTTAAACACATTTTGGAGACAAACTTTATACTCATTCATTGGTACAAGTCATTTTTTTCTTGTAGTATACTAAGTGAATTGCGCGTGACAAGTTTGTCTTTAAAACGTATTAAAGTATACACTACACAGTTGTGACGGAGTCAGTACCGCAGTACCGTAACATTTGCAACAGGAAACAAACTTAATCCTTGTTTGTTATTCTGTCACAACTTGACCGGATTTTTACTATGAAATGAATCCATCATGGATATGGGTAGCTTCATTTCATAGTAAAAACCCGGTCAAGTTTTATCTTGTTGCAGTTAAAAGGCGTTAAATGCCACAGGGTGAGAAATTATAAACACTGGCCGTGACTCGGAAGTCGGGACCCTTCGCATATAGGGCAAATGATCTCCCGACTGAGCTAACCGACCCGCTTACACATTTTCTACACGGTTGTGACGGAGTCAGTACCGCAGTACCGTAACATTTGCAACAGGCAAACAAACTTAATCTTTGTTTGTTATTCGAAATAGATATTGACCGTTATTCACTAGCTGAGAAAGTATATTTTTTCTAAACTCAAAATTAATGATAGTTTGAAGGTAACAACATATTATGCTGATAAATATACTTTTTACGTACGAAAATTATAAAACCATTCATGACATACTGCAAACGCAAGAGTACTTTATTGACCTGTTCCATGCGATATTATCCAATTAAAAGGTGCCTTACAGAATAATTTTTCAATCCAAAAAATGTTTCCAGTGATCTGGAAATGGAAGAAAGGACTCTAGTGAGAAAGGAATGCTAGATAAACGGAACCTTCTAAACTGCTGACGATATAAGAATAGAGGAAAACTGCTGTTAGAATATGATAGAATAATTTTGTAAATATAAACGTGATTTGTTATCATCACGGACCTATGTATATAGGTCCGTGTTATCATACAGATGTGTACGTGTGTGCAAGTAATTTTTGGCTTTAAAAAGGCGTAAATAACGCTAAAATTACCTCTCAGTTATGTCCTCCGTATTTGTATTTTGTCAATGGTTATGGTTTCTTTGAACTCCTGAATCGAGTTCTCATTTGACACATGTTTATTTTTTCTCAAATTAATTTCAAGTTTTGATTAAATCGAATTAATTAAAACAATGAATTAGTTGATATTTACCTTTGATTTTAAATGGTCTTCGTCTGTCCGTGCTTCTGTTCGTCTTAAACAATTTGTGTCCGCTTCATATCACGGATGCTCCATGTAAATGTGAGACATGTATCCGTTTTCGATGAAAACATGAAGTTGGATTTAGTAATGTGTAGCCCGAAGAAGAAGAATGAGACAATTTAGCCGTTTATGATCTGCAAAAATGACGTAGGGATGAGCAATTTCCCAAAATGCACTGCGGTATTTGTCGGCCATTTTGACATCAATAGAGGAAATGTCGGAAATATGACCCTGTGAACAAAAAGTCGGAATTTTTGCCTCCATTAGCAAACAAATCTGTTGCAATATGGTTTAAGCGGTCGATTAAATATATTGGCCTATGCATACTTTGGAATTAATTCATTGATACATCGGTTATGTGAACGGTACAGCGTTTTGTGTAAAGCTGATTTATCGGAGACGGACGACAACAACAACAAATCAACATAATTTTCTGTCAAAACTGCATAAAATTACACATATTTAATTTATATTAATACCATATAGAATTATTTAGATGTTATGAATGACAATGATTCAGCCAATGACACTGTTTACCAAATGTGATGATTAATTTTTTGAAGAAATCCTGTCTGTGTGTCAGGAACAGACAAAAACTCCAATGATGTCTGTTGCACCTGCTGAAGAAAGGTTGAGGAAGTTGGAGGATATATATCTAGGCATGTAGACTCCTTACTTTATTCAATATATTTTCTTGAAATTGATTCAAGGCTAGCACTTGCACATTGTTCTTTGAGCCATTTTTTCTGTGCGGCACTGTCTCAGCTGCTCAGTGTCTGTCCATTACTCAAAATACTCTCTCAACAAAAGTTGTAGCCAGTTCAATTTGTTTTGAGTCAGTATTTTTTTTGTAGCCGATGTTGCCATCAATTTATGCCATAGCTAGCCCTATGTTTTATAGTAATATAAATGTAGTCATCTTTTGTAACCTAATATTTCAGACCTGCCTCAATACTTTACAAACTGACATAACATAGATCTATGTTTGCGAAGGGCAGCCATCGTATATAGCAAATAGCCCTTGCGCACAAGTATTTTGGCTACTGTCACCTAGTGTTTGTGCAAGGGTATACCTGCAGGGCGTCCGGTAGGCTTTGAAACTCAAGGGTCATTGACTCTTCAGCCTAAATTTTCAAGGGTCAAAATCAAATTTTCAAGGGTCAAGGTGAGATTTTTAAGGGTCGAACCATGTGTCATAGGGTTTCCGGCCTTGTACTCTAGCACTTGCACATCATATTTTTCAGTTTGTGTTCTGAAGCTCTACTGTTATATTTTCAAAAAATTCTTAAATTAGATCTAGCTGCTGATCCCTTCCGAGGCTCAAATGAACGTTGTTTCCCGTTTGTCACATATTTTCGCGATCTCGCATGTACGCGATTTTCGTCTTTTTTCCCCCGCGATTTTATTGGAAATAACAAATACTGAAGGTTATTTGACACAAACTTATAAGGCTTATTATTTTGATTATCTTTCCATATCAAGTTTTTCATGCAGGGTGGAAAAGAAAGGCTCTTAGAAGTGAAAATTGCATCAGAAAAACTTTCAACACGTAAGTCAATATAAATACGCTCTTACAATTAATTCACGAGGAATCACACACTGAATATATTACTTGTCTAGGTCGCCGAAAAAACATCCACTAATTATCTAATTCGAGTGTCACCATCATCTACTAATTACATGATGCGCATACCCTTTTGATTGCATCATTTATATGCCGTGTGTTAACAACACCTTTTACACATATATAGATGCCGAACATGTGTCAATTAAATCCAATCATTTTGTAATTGTGCTTATTAGGTCCACCATCCTCTAAAGAGGCTATAATCGGTACGACCCGTAAATCCAATCATCCATTGATTACGTCATTATCAAAGCCGAGACAATGGGCACGTGCGTGATCGTCGCTGATTGACTGAAAGCGAGTAGATTAAAATACAAGCTCCGCCTCCGTTCTCACTTTCTGACGCGTCAACGGTTGCAACGGCCCGAGTGTTTGGAATTAACAAGTTGATTGACACGTACGCTACAGAATCGACGCATGAATGAAAATTCTTACGGGTCAAATATGACTCGTCGGCCCTTTTTATTGTGGGTCAAATACGGGTATTTCGAAATTTTTACGGGTCAAAACCCACTAACACTAGCAGACAGGCTGAGACAGCATCAAGTGCAAAGCTTGTTATCCAACAAACCGGGATTCAAGGAAAGTTTCCAACCTCAGCGTTTTTAGTGGCATTTGATTTTGTGTAGTTTGAAATTGGTTGCATATGATAACATTTGTTAGAAGGAATCTCTTTTTGCAACAGGCCAAGACTGTTAATTGATACAGCAGATGTACACAGAATCCTTTCAAGTTAATTAGGTCAACTCTCGAGAGTGTCATGTAATACAACTCTGTGCAAATCAGGACATGCAGCATCATATATTATAGTCTCCCTACCATAAATGGGAGAAAATCAATACTGCATGATTGACAAGAAATTCCTTATGTATTGGCAATGGAGTGTCAAACTGCCATTAATGGATGTGTGGTTTGGCATGCCATGAAATCAGCAACAGTTAATCCTATCCAATTTATCATCAAAAAGAATTGAATATATTGTTTTCATACAAAACCAGGTAAAAAACAATAGTTCCCCTCAAAGTGAAAAAGCAAGGCTGTATTGTCCATTGGATCTTTATGAAACTGTGTCAGAACACGTGTCTTGTCAATGAAATCTATTTTAAGTTTGAAATCGGGTAATACAGGGTAAAAAACTAGGTCATCGAGGCATATCAAGGGGCCACATTTGACCATTAGAATGTTTGCCTTGATGTTTTGAATATGGGTCGATAACTAAGTTACCATGGCAAATAAAAGAAAAAGCTTGTGATTATAATAGAGAGCATATTTTGCATTCAGTCATCATAAAAATGTATCAGTCTGGGAGATTATTTTTGTTGATGAGCAGTGTCAGCCATGAAACTTTATGGGACTGTTAACCAGGTGCTTTTGATGTAGATTCATCCAGTATTGGTGTCATTAAGGCCCTTCACTTAAGAAAATTGATGAATTTCAACTTGTGTGGTGTTAAACTCTTAAAAAGTATTGGAAGTACAGCCATGAAACCAAATAAGAGTGTAAATCAGCATAATTGTGCAGTTTGCACCTGAGGTTTTCTTTGTGGAATGGTCCTGTAAGAATGGAGTTATAAAACGTACAGTGCATGGCCCTTTACTTACAGAATATTGACAATTTTCAACTTGTGTCACAAGTATCCCAAAAAGTATTTGAGCTAGAGCCATGAAAATATACAGAAATCTTCGTCAGCATGTGAAGTTGTTCACCTGGGGTTTTGTTTTAGTCAGTCTGTCTGTCTGTCTGTCCACCGCAAATTTTGCGTCATGTGTATCTCCCAAAGTATTTGAGGTAGAGTCATGAAGGTCTACAGGAATGTTTATCAACAGATAAAGTTCTGCACCTGAGGCTTGGTTTGTCTGTCTGCCCTCCGTCTGTCTGTCCACAAACTTTGTGTCACTGGCATTTTAAACAAATACTGTAATGTTGAATACACATGATGCACACTAGACTTGAGCAATTAAGTCATTTAATTTTTTCTCCTTGCATTATTGGTTTGGAGATGAAAAAAAGTTACGTAATTTTACAACTTGTATTTTCAGGTGGAGTGTTGAGCTCCTGTGGCGGTGCTCTGAGTATAGAAACATTACTGGACATCTTACTGGTGCTATATGATGAATGTCAGACACCAGCTCTACGTAGAGAAAAGAGAATCTCGGAGTTCATTGACTTTGGTAAGAACGTTTTAAAAGTTTTATATAGAGCTTCTGATAAAGGAATTCCAAATTTTCCCCAAGGATTTCCAAAATACCATTGTGCACTTTTATATAGTGAGACTTCCATATAGGAAATGTCAGATCTAAAAGTGCAGTGTAATGAAGACCATTTGAAAGGAACAGTTACAGTTCCAACTGCATGTTGTGATGTCAGAGCTGTAATTGGCTCAAATAATTAAATGATCACTCTTTCTAATATCCACCCTTTACACTTTCTGATTTTTTAGCAATGAGGCCCGGTAAGGGAGTGCAGTGCTTTTCTAAAAACCTATTTAAAAACTAAGAATTTTTTGTTTTCTGGAACTTATACCAGTAGTACTGATAAGAATTGGGTTCTATTTCACTGTGATATGCTGAAAAAAGAATTACCCCTTGGAGATGAGGCCCCAATGGAGTGGTGAAATATTTTTCTGAAAAGGCTTGTCACTAAGTTGTCAGAATATTATTTTGTTTGGCACAACTATTCAACTTTGTTTTCTATTACAAGGGAACATTTAGGAACTGGATTTTAACAGAAATGAGGCCCTAAAGGGGGTGTAGTGCTTTTGTGAAATGCACTATTTAAAGGCAAAGAATTTTTTTCTTCTGAAACTTATACATGTTATATATCGGTAGTACTGATTTAATTACACTGATAAGAATTGAGTTCTGTATCACTGTGAGATGCTGAAAAAAGAATTACCCCTCAGAAATGAGGCCCCAATGAGGTGGTGAAATTTTAAAAATGCTTCTTTTTTCTGAAAGGCTTGTCAGAATGTTATTTTGTTTGACACAAATCATCAATTTTGTATTCTCTAACAACAGAAAATTTAGAAACTGGTTTTTAAATAAATGAGGCCCTTAAGGGGATGTCATGCTTTTCCTATATAATTATTCTTTATTAAAGCTTAAAGAGTTACTGTTCTCTGAAAGTAGTCATAGTAGTATTACTGATTTAATTAACTTGCAACAATTAAATTCTTTATAACTGTATCACCTAGGAGATGAGGTCCCAATCGGGTGTTGAAATTTTAAAATGTTTTATTTCTGAAAGAGACAGACCAATACACTTTCCATTTGTTCTTTTTTAGCTATTTGCTTGTTCTTTTTAAGGCCAAAACATTTTATTTCAGGCCATTAAAGGGGGCATACGTGTTTTACAAACAGCTCTTGTTCTGATATCTCTTGTGTGTGTGTCACCAGTGGATTATTCCTATTGTTTAAGGCTAGTAGGTCAAAGACTTAAAGTACTAGGTCTTAGGCTGAAATGTGAAAAAGATCTTCTTGTTTATGTATTAATTTGTCACCCAGAAATTACAGTTCTGTAGCTAGTATTTTTTCAAGAGCAGTGGTGGTGTACATGAGTCATGAACAATTAGAATTTCCAGTTCTGTTTGAACTGCATTTCTTCCTACATATTCTTTGTATGCAAAACCTCAGGCCAATCCCTGGTGGCCACAATGTTAAAGTCCCAGGATCTTTTTGAATTTACTGATATTGTAAAATAAATATACTGGTAGGATAATGATAGAACCATGTTCTATTCACTCTAACAATGTTGTCAAATTCATTTCCTTTGTATTCAAGTCGCTTTTTCACGAAAAAGAAGAGTGGTCAGGAAGCCTTTTGTATTTTTTGCAATATCATTGAAAAAAATACTGCTCTAATCTATATTTCTAACATGTACATCGATTTAAAAAGTAAACTTATGAATATTTTTGCGGTAAGACATCTTTCTTGGTAAAATAAGAGCTACTTGTCAATGTGGTCCTGGGACTTTAAAAATAATGTTTACCTGTAATACTACCGAAATATCAGGTTTGATGAAAACTTCTAAATTAAAATCACAGGGGAATTATCTAGGTTTACAGTACCTGACTTGCATACTCTTGATGTTTACGACTATATTACTAAGACATTGTTGTGGTGGAATTTATGAATGTGTAGATGAGTGATGTAATGCAAGAAGAAAGGGTACTTGAATTTATATATATGAGCATTTGATGTGGCTAGGCTCATTGGGAGGATATTTAGTTGTATGATGTAAAGGCAAAATGCATCATCCTCCTCTCACTGGAAAGTGAAAATCAATATGTGTGCATCTGCAAGTAGTCAGATGTGAAATTCTGTTACATACGGTACTGCAGTTTTAGAGCGCCCTGATCAAAGTGAAATAGAGCAGATGCCTTTTCTGGTCAATGTCAAATATCAATGTGAGTCCCATTGTTATATAAAAAGTTACTAGGTGCTATTTTTCCTGTTGCACATGTCTCGTACAAACAATGAATGGTAATTTTATTATGAAATGATAGTCAGCTTGATTTTAGAAAGGGTACAGATTGAATTAAAGATTCAGTGCCTGTTAGTTTGGGAACGAAAATTAATCTAGTGAAATTTAGAATTCCTTACTTTAATACATATGACCGTCGACGCGTGAAAATGTACCTTCGGACATCTGTTACATTATTCAACAATAATTGATAAAAAAAACCCATATAATTTACATTTTTGCCACCATCTTTAAATGCAAAACAAATGATAAAAACTGATAGCCACTATATTTCCCTCAACAGAAATAAACTATTTGCTTCAAAATCATCCAAGACTATTGCTATGGCAACAGCGATTTGAAATGATTCTTTCTTTTTATTTTGGCTATACCCCATGAAAAACGCATATCGTGGAAAGAAGACATGAAATATTTCACCAGAGCTGAAATATATTGAAACAGTATATAATGTTGCAACCAAAAATAAATGATGCTGTTATGAAACGATTACCGGAATGGTTTACTCTCCATGTAAATTGAAGTGAGTTTTGACGTCAAATTGTGGTATGTGACGTCATTTTTATAGTGAACAGTGACGCCTTTGGTATACTTTTTCAAAATGTCGTAGCTTTGTATGTACTGAACGTAGGTAACTGAAATTTTCCAATATTGTTATTGAAATATTGTTTGTTCAAAATATGCAAGAAAGCTAGTTTACAAGTATTTTGTCCGAAGGCCCATTTTCCTGTGTCGCTGGTCATATTGTACATGTATTGTAGTTTTGTACATGTAGCTTTCACGCAGTTACTCCTTTTCCTCCAGTCTTGTTTGAAGTAAACACTAAGGTTGGTTCCAATGCATCATAGAATTGAACCACTTGCCATTTGTCATTAGCTCTGAATGAGTCAACTTCTAATGAGATGAAAAATGCGGTAATTAATGACAAAACCTCAAGTTTTTGTTGTTTCTAATTTTACTATTAATACAGTGAAGCATGTTCAGCAAAGAAATTTTTTGGAATCCAATGACTTGTTCTGAGTAGGTGCTGCCGTCTGTGATTAATTCTTTGAATGTTTATGATTAGTATTTATTAATGTGGCTGCACAATACGTGCAAGTATAGTGTACATACAAAGTCATGTACAAGTTCATAATCATAGACATTTACTATATATAGACTAGTCATGTTTGCCATAATATCAATCAAGAACTTCAACATCCTTATCCCAAGCTGGAAAATCAGGAAAAGAGCTGTGCTTATAAAAATTATGTGCTTGTCTAATTTAATTTTCATTGGTCTAAATCCTATTTTACCGCAGCCTTAAATTAGCATTTTGCACAGGTGTGATTTTCGCATACTATCAGTATGAATAATGAAATATAGCGTAAACTTGTAAGATAAAAATGGAAAACATATGTGGAACAAAAAGAGAACTTTGCTGCCACTTTCATAAAACCTGTTTCATTGTTATCTGTCACTCTGTCTGTGGAAAAATGTACAAGAGTAGAGAAACTTGAACAGAAAGGGAAGTTTTTTGCTTTTCTGTGTTGTTATTCATTCATTGCTTTATCATGCAGAAAGGAGCCAAGAGGGAGAAATTGTCTTCCAAAATTTCTGAACTTCTCCCAGTGAAGTCGTTTTACCCTGAAACTACGGTATATGTAGAATAACATAAAAATCAATGCCTTTTGCAAAACTGCAAAGAGTGGGCAGAACTTTTTGTTACAACAGTTCAGACATATAGTCTTTGATATAATCTCCCTTTTGTCAGTTTTTCCTCCCAACATGTTTTTGAGTGTGTGTGAAATAAAGATTACTAATCAATCATTCAATGTTTTTTCTTTACAGTTAAACCAGTTGTTAACAAAATCCGTAACTTTAGACTGACCAGAGATGATTTTGAGACGGTCAGAATCATTGGTCGAGGGGCCTTTGGAGAGGTATGTTACATTTCTTATATAATATGTATTCTATTTACATATTACGCTACACAAATGTTAGACAAAAATAGAAAAAAAAATAGTAAGCTGTTTTCCTTTTCTTCTTCTCCAAGTTTGCTTAATCTTACGGCACCTAAAATATTCTATTTTTAAATGAAAGTGTGCCTTATATGTAGTTTTGTTTAATATTATACAGTATATATCTTTGTTGTCTATTTAAAGCTGCTTGCTCACAGTTTGCGGATAAATTTTTCTCTCTCCAAACTGATATATATTAAAACGTAAAATTTAAAAGTAATTGCTTGAATCAACAACGCAATTAAAAATCTAGGTAGGAATTTGAGAAAATCTGTTGCAAATGTAAGTGAGCTTGGTTTTATGGCACTGCTCCACTACATGTTAATATTGGAATTTCAAAAGCGTTGTAATATGGTAGCGTATAATTTCAAATACACAGATATACTTTACAAGAATTTATACTGGAACCTTTTTATTTGACTATATATGTACTAAAATGTGTTATTTTCATACAGTTTGAAGAACTTTATTTTTTCACCGAAATGTGAGAGTGAGCAGCTTTTACATATTAGGTAGTGCACATTTATTCAGTTATTAAGGTATGAAATCAATGAAAACTTCCATGATAAAAAATATTTGGCAATAAAGGCTGATATATTTAAATAATCTGTTACAGGTTGCAGTTGTTAAGATGAAATCCACCGAGAAGGTATATGCCATGAAGATACTGAACAAATGGGAGATGTTAAAGAGGGCAGAGGTATGTATCTACAGCGCTTTTTTAAAATGATTTTTTAAAGGAAATTTAGTAGGATAAGTGTTGTTTACTTTCAACTGCATCAGTACTGCATGTACTGTGTACGATGACACATACGGTAAATTGAGAAACTATCATGTCACTTTTTAGTTTTATGTTACGATTTCCTGGTGACTTCACTTCCTTACTACATATATATCAGGAATTAGCTGTAGAAACTAAAAAGTGTTATAATCTTTATTAGGAGTAAATATTCATGATTATCTTTTGAGTTTATATATTTCCTTTCAACAAAGAAATAGCATAACACTATATAAAGCAAATAATTTCCAATACACAGTGCTAAGAGAATCTTTGAATGTTTTTAATGAGGGCAGTTTTGATGGGCGGGACCTGGGACATACATACTGTGATACAGTCATATCAATAGAAAATGTTTTTATTGACAGTGCGTAAATTTCACTTTCTGTCTATTTCAGACGGCATGCTTTAAAGAAGAGAGAGATGTGTTGGTGTATGGTGATAGGAGATGGATCACAAACCTACATTATGCATTTCAAGATGACAACTTCTTGGTACTTCTATGTTTATTTCTACATATATTATTCATCCCCATGTGCTCCACTGGCTGGGCAATTAACATGATGCAAGGAGTTAATCAAGTGATTTAAGTTTCAGTCAAATCTGGACTTAAAAGGCAGGAAGAATTTATATAGGATCGGCAAAACTTTACTAAAAATTGAATGGTCCGCTCTTATGTTGTAGTAAAGTACTAAATATCAATGTGGGAGAAGGCAAATTTGGGTTAATAGGGTCAATGTCACTGTTACTAGAAATCAACAAGGGCGCATTCAAGTTAGATACTAACTGAAATGTTCGCAATGAACGAGAGGCCAAGTGCTTGAAAAGTACTCTGGAAGTCAAAAGAGAGAAAGGCATAGGAATTTAGCATCATTATACCCCCACAAAACGAAATTGTATCGCCTATGATGAGGTTATAGCAGTCGAACGCTATGTGCGATGTATCAACTTGTTGGTTCGGGTTTGTGCTCGGTCGGTCTGTTGCTTTTCAATGGGTTTCCGGATTTTGATAACTCATGAACGACTTCTTACCCATTTTAAAGCATGAATAAAGAATTTAATTGGAACACACGTTGCAACTTGTCTTGAAACTTACAGCAGTGAAGTTCAGCTCTGAGGGTCACTAGAGACAAGGTCAAGGTCACTGTTACAAAAAATAAGAATCAATGGTTTCCGCTCACAAAACTCAAGATTTGAATGACGCAATTACATATGATAACTGTGTTTTGCTTGGTAGCTTAGTTTGAAGAACCAAGATCTTGGCATTGTCTTCCAATGTTAAGGCGTTCACTAGGATCCCAAAGAGTCAAGGTTCGCACTGTTACTAAAAATAGAAAAAATGAAAGTCCTTCCGCTCAATAATTCAAGTTAGGAGTGACTAATTGCAATCAAACTCTGTGTGTAGGTAGCTTGTGTAGAGAGGAAGCTTGGGATTGCATTTGGGGTCAAGGTCAAGGGCACTGTTACTAAAAAATAGAAAAATGGTTTTTGCATAATAACTTTAGTTAGGAGTGACCAATTGTAATGAAACTTGGTGTGTAGGTAGCTTGGGTGGAGAGGAAGCTTTGGGTCACTAGGGTCAAGGTCACTGTTACTAAAAATAGATTTTTATTTATTTTTAGTTTTTAGATTGTTTTAAGAAAAAAAAATTTGGGGGTCAAGGTCACTAGGGTCAAGGTCACTGTTACTATAAATAGATTTTATTCAATTTTTTTAGATTGTTTTAAGAAAAAAAAAATTTCGGGGTCAAGGTCACTAGGGTCAGGGTCAAGGTCAGTGTTACTAAAAATAGAGTTTTATCTATTTTTAGTTTTTTGATTGTTTTAAGCAAAAAAAAAATTTCAGGGTCAAGGTCACTAGGTCAAGGTCAAGGTCACTGTTACTAATAATAGATTTTTATTTATCTTTGGTTTTTAGATTGTTTTTAGAATAAAAATGTTTGGGGGTCAAGGTCACTAGGGTCAATGGTCAAGCTCACTGTTACTAAAAAAAAAATTTTCTTCAAACTTGTACAAAAAGAATTGGGGGGTCAAGGTCACGAGAGGACAAGGTAATCAACCTTCCACATTTGTAGTGCTATTAAAACTTTAATCACATTTACAAAAGTTATTGTATAATAACTCAACTCCATATGTCCTTGCGGCCATTTCCTTCAATCTTAATCGCTGCCATACTACTTGTGTACAAAGCTGTATGTGCAGGAGCAAAAACTCTACCTTGCCACTCTTGTGACAGTTCCTAGTTATGTTTCCCCTAAACTCTGGGGAGACTATTGTTATTTGCCCTTTACTTCAAACAATCCTGACATGCCATCGGTAGGAAGTCCGTGTCCGTCCATAACTCTACCTTGCCGACGATATTTAGAGTTTTCCCCTTTTAGACCTACAGCTCTCAAACTTCAGTATTGGATGAATGTTCTTAAATTGAGCAGACATGATCCCTATTGTTTTGGGGTCAGTAGTTCAAAGGACAACTCTACCGTGCTACCGTTGGTCAATTATTCCCTTTTCGGATGATAACTTAGAGTTCCTTTTGACCTACAGCCCTCAAACTTCATAGGATGATTGGTAACTTAATAGAGCTGATGATCCCTATTGTTTTGGGGTCAGGTCACAGTGACCTCGTTGCCCAATTTCTAGCGTTCCCCGGATGATAACTAGAGTTCCTTTTGACCTACAGCCCTCCAAAAGTTCTTAGGATGATTGGTCTTATAGAGCTGATGATCCCTATTGTTTTTGGGGCAATAGGTCAAAGGTCAAGGTCACACTGACCGAGGGACAATAACTCTCGTTTCGGATGATAACTTTTAGAGTTCCCTTTAAGACCTACAGACCTCAAACTTCATAGGATGATTGGTCTTATAGAGCAGATGATCCCTATTGTTTTTGGGGTCAGTAGGTCAAAGGACAAACTCTACCTTGACCGTTGGTCAATTATTCCCCTTTCCGGATGATAACTAAGAGTTCCTTTTGACCAGACTAACCCTCAAATACTTGGGGGGATTCCGTCAAACAATCCTGCCATCCATTCTGGGTGCGTTTGCGGACGATAACTCTAGTGTTCCTTTTGACCTACAGCTATCAAACTATCATAGGATGAACATTAATCTTATTTAGCAGATCTTCCCTCATTGTTATTTTGGTCCAGTACTTAAAAGGTCAAGGTCACAGTGACCGTAACTGGTCGCTTTTTAACGTTTCCGGATGATAACTAGAGTTCCTTTTGACCTACAGCCTTCAGTAACTTCATAGGATGATTAGGTCTTATACAGCTCATGATCTATTTTTTTTTTGTTGGGTCAGTAGGTCAAAAAAAAATTTGGGTCAAGGTCATACTGACCGCTTGTCAAAATCCTGTTCCGGATGATAATAGAGTTCTTTTAGACCAACAGACCTGGGGTCAAACTTCACTAGGATCATTGGTCAACCTTACACTTGAGCAGATGATCCCTATTGTTATTTGGGCACAAGTAGTTTAAAGCTCAAGCTCACAGTGTCCGTGTGGTCACTTTCATGGTGCTATACTTTGGGGTCACTAAGCTCAAAGGTCAAGGTCATAAGGGGGGAGACAAGTTTTTTTGTGAAAAACAATCTCTAGTTTTAATTGTCTTTGACCATTTGATTTTCTCTAGCCTAGAGAAAATGTCTTTTATTTTCAAGAACATTGAAGTACATGTAGAAATTACAGGGAAGCATGTTAATTGACTGCCATTCAGTTATGCAAATTCTATAACTTTGTGTAAGATTTACTTTGAAAATAAGGCATTTGAATGCACATATACAAGTGAAACGTAATTTACACTTTCTTGTTTCAGTTTCTGGTCATGGACTACTATGTTGGTGGAGACCTTTTGACCTTACTGAGCAAGTTTGAAGACAGAATACCCGAAGAAATGTGCAAATTTTACATAGCTGAAATGGTTTTAGCTATAAATTCACTTCATGAAATGAAATATGTACATAGAGATATCAAACCAGATAATGTGCTATTAGACTTGAGTGGCCATATTGTGCTAGCAGACTTTGGTTCATGTCTTAAATTGTTAGCGGATGGAACTGTGCAGTCTTCTGTAGCTGTTGGAACACCGGATTATATTTCACCGGAAATTCTAAGGGTAAGTTATGTTATTGGTACGATTACAATGCATCAGAACAGTATTAGTGTGTTATGAAATTCTGGGCAAAAAGCACCATGAAAGCAAAAAAGGTATTGCTGGTTTAAGCCAGGGTAATTGTAACTGTCAGTTTAAGAGGTGGTTTTTCAAACAGAGAAGTTTTCGGCTAATTGTAGGGAGTATGTACTAGATAGGAACCAAAAAACATTAACAGATACTTTTTTATTAACATGATGACTTGTTGAACACAGGTAGAACATTGCTTATTGACAGACTAAATTTATATTCAACAAGGGTTCGTCTTTGTGCTAGCGTGGTTAGAGCTGCTGACTTGAAATCATTGTAACCTCTCGTAGATTTAGGGTCATTGGTTTGAGTTCTGCTACTGACCATGTTGCTTTATGTGAGAAAGTTGGCAGTTTTCTTATGGAGGAGAGGGTTCTAGTACTGGTTCTTCCAAGGAACGATGGATAGGTTAACTTGCCCGCCTGTAAAATTGACCGAAATAAGGTTGAAAGAGGCATTAAACTCGTACAACAACATTCAACAATAGCTTATAAGAGTAAAACCCTGATATTTTATGGCCCTAAAACGATTTCTGTATCAAAGCAGATTCTGTATTTGTGATAAGAGTAACTGATTATTTACAGGCAATGGAGGATGGTCATGGTAGATACGGCCCTGAATGTGACTGGTGGTCACTAGGCGTGTGTATGTATGAAATGCTGTATGGTTGTACACCTTTCTATGCTGAATCTCTTGTTGAAACATACGGGAAGATCATGAACCATCAAGTAAGTTGTTTTGATCTGTACTCGAAGTATATTTCTTAAATTTACGTGAACGGCATTGCTTGAATATTAGCAGGGAAAGACTGTGGTATTGGACCTATAGCAGTCTCATGAGCTGTAGTCAAATGTCAAGGTCACAGTGACCTTGGACAGTTATCTTGTTTCAGAGCAACAGCTTGACAATGATTGGGTCTGTGGTCCTTAAACCATGTTAACTTTGCAATCAAGTTTTACTTGGTAGTAGGAGGCGAGGCAATAGTTTGATGAAACACATAACCAGTTTGTAGGGATGTTGATGAAAATCAAATAGTCATAAAGTTGTGCTACAAGCAGGACATACTGAACCAACGCACAATTGAGTGTGAGCAAAAGTATTCTCTACAGTAATGTGACATCAGAGTTTTTAACAAACATCAAACGATTGACTTAAATCTCATGTTGCCGGAAGATATTTCCGCTTTTGCATACAGTATAGACTATAGTCCTTGAGGTTTGATTGTAGTCTACACTGCTTGATTTAAACTGAATAAGTTCTTTAAGCACACTGGTGTAACCCATGTTGGAAGATGAATAATGTTAAAGACATCATCATTTACTACTTCTGAAACTTTAAACTGATAGTACATGTACTTATAGAAATGGCAACCATGGTGATGAACATACATGTATACTGTTATTCTTTTTTTAAGACACGGTTTGAATTTCCCACTGACATCGATGAGTCCGAAGACTGTTCAAATCTTGCCAAAGATCTTATAAAGAGACTTATATGCTCAGCTGAGGAACGGTTTGGTAAAAATGGGGTGCGCGACTTCAAAGATCATACCTGGTTTAATGGAATTGACTGGGAAAACATTCGAGAAAGTAAGTTTTAACATGCCTACTTTTCATTTCTTTGGTTATACATGATTACGTCTGATAGCATCTGCTTACATCTCTATCTATCTTGTGATACTGCCTCACGCCTCTCATGAGTATTATGGGTAGGGTGCATGACATTATGTAATTAATTACAGCTGATTACAATTACAATTAACAATTACCACATGTCTGGACTAATACTTTATCTATATAAATGCTAGGTTTTAATTTCAATATTCATTTAGAATAATGTTCACAAAATAGAAATAAATGTTAATGAATATACACAAAATTTTAGTGATAAAAAAGATGGATTGTCTTGGAATTGCATGACTTCAACACAGTAGCAGATGTGTAAGATATTCATTTACCATATTTGCACTGATAAACAGGTTGTTGAAAATTATTTTTATTTTGACATTTCAGTGACAGCCCCGTTTATACCAGAAGTTAGTAGTCCAACAGATACATCCAACTTTGATGTAGATGACTCCGATTTCAAGCACACCGTTAGTATATTTCAATCTCGTTTCATGTTTGTTTCCTATAGCAGTATATTGTGTCTTCAGCTCAAAATGAAAATTTGTCATGTCTTTTCAATAACATTGAGGATTTGTTGCCACTTGTACACGAGAACAGCTATTTCAAAACAAGTACTCAAAATTTAGGGATTAGAATGAAAATGTTTGTACATGACCGATCTTGAGCCCTGTGATCATGTCATACTGTAAATCATGAAAGATTTGAGAGAACTTTATTTTTCGCAAGATCACTCCTTCGCAAATTCATCATCTCACTTATTTAAAGTTTGCCGGAAATGATCGATATTGTTACAACAGTGTGAACCAGTGACATCCCTTGTTTGCCAATTCATGGTCTCATTGACAATTTATATTAGTTCATAGTGACTTACTTGGTTACTTAATGTGCCAGAGACAAATGATAACTCAGATCCAGTGTCTGTCAAAAGCCTTTTGTCATGTCTAGCCTTCACCATTGTCCTTAAAAATGACATCTCCTAAGAAACCACTTGGCCAAGTGTTGATCAATGGCAGAGATTATTCCTTGCATAAGCTCCTGTCAAAATTGGCCAGGGAAGATTTCCATTCCATGCAGAACTAGTGTGCTATGGCAACAATTATGAAAAACTTAAAAATCTTATCCTCTGAAACCTCTAGGCCAATGAGCTTAGATAAAACTTTGGCATGTGGCATTTTCTAGCTGGACCTCCTACCAAGATTGTTCAAATTATGGCCCTGGGTCAAAATTGCAGACTCGGGGTCTGTTTTACATAGGCTCATATAGGAAAAACTTAAAAATTCTTCTCTGGAACCACAAGGCCTAGAGCTGAGATATTTGTCATGTAGCATTGTCTAGTGGACCTTTACCAAGATTGTTCAAATCATGACCCCCTTGTCAAAATAAACCCTTCCTGGGAGGGGGGAAGGCACTTGATTTCACATAGGCTTATATAGAGAAAACTTAAAAAATCTTATTCTTGAAACCACAAGGCCGACCTAGGCAGATAAAAGATATTTGAAATGTTACTTAACATTGTGTAGTGTACCTCTACTAATTATGTTAGAATCTTGACCCCTTTTATTATAGCAAATGGTGGCCAGGTGAGCGATATAGGGCCATCATGGCCCTCTGTTTTTGTTGTACCAAGACAAATGATAAAGGAAAATCTATTTGAAAAATGAACAACTATATAATAATACTGTTAACAGGAAAATTAAGAAATTGTACCAAGTTAGGGCTTATTGGCCCACTTATTCATTTAATTATCAGTTGATCAGATTGGGAAGAGTCTAGCATTTTGTATGTATGCATCTTTCAGGATACAGTTCCACCTTCTTCACATGGTACTTTTAAAGGACATCATTTGCCATTTGTAGGATTTACCTTCACAAAGAACTGGTAAGTTGATATTGTTTGTATGTAAAAGGTTGCTTGTTGGTCATTTTTTATGTCATAATAAATATAAGACTGTAAATGTATTGAATGTCACTTGAGAATGGTCAACAGGTGTACAGTGGATTTGGTGTATCATCATTCAAGTGTATTGTACTGTTGCTATGTCCATGAAATCACAGAGCTTAGTTTGTACTGCTACATACTTCTGAACTTATAATTTGACTACTGGGTTTTTATTATTTTTTTATGACACTTAATCTTAACAGGTATTAATGCCAGTTGCTAACCAATCGTTTATGACAGACTTGCTCTTGACGAAGTATTCCCTGTAAGTGTACATGTTAAACATGCATTTTCTGTTTTCAGTCAAATATCTGATACTGCATGCTTACGAGACAGTGTGAGTGTGGACCCAAAGCACTTAGAGTCACTGGTGGCAGATGCATTTGAGAGAAGAATTTCAAGTCTAGAGAAAGAAAACAAAGAATTACAGAGAAAGCTTCAAGGTGAGGAAGTTGTTTATAGCATATTCAGAAACTGACTACACAGCAGATGTAAGATAGTACTGTTATCTCTGCAGTTGGATGATGATGATTTAGATTGTTCCCGGCTGACCATAGGATTTCACCTAAGTTAAACTGCCAAGACCCTTCTGGAGTATAAACCTTTGTCTTAATACTGTGGATGGGGTGGATGCTGTATAGGAATCAATTTTTCGTGTCCAATATTTTCAGGTCCAACCCTGAATTATGAATCAATAGAACTTGTATAAATATTTGTTGCATTCCTTATAATATCTTGTTCACATTTACTATCCATTGCTCCATTTTGTCTTTCAAGAGGCATAACATTGGTGAGGTTTAATTTCAAAAGATCTCGGCTTACACACTAAAATTTGCTGCCATGATTTCTTAACTTTATATGTATTTACATAATCATTATAGGATTTATGTTCTTAAAGTGCATAAAACATTTTGAAGATTTATTTGTAAATTATCACTCATTATACCATGAAAATTCAACATTCAGTGAGTTTAAACAAACAGGTTGGGGTATGAATCATGTTCAGTGACAGCAGTGAGTTTATTCTGACAATAAAAACACTTATTACAGTATTGGTTGTTCTTCATTGAGCCAGGTTTATGAAGGTCAAGCCTGAATTTGCTAACTCAATGTGAGAGACCTCGGCATGTCTCTGTCATGCTTTTTAAAATAGAAGATGGAGATAGAATTTACCTGATTACAATTTCCAGTCAGTTTTTGCCGAATAGTTGCGATTGGTTGTTGAAAAATGGGTCAACTATGCTGACCAATGAGATCTATTAATGTGGTTGACCTTGTATTGGTTGTTCACTTTTTGTAGATTTTTTTTTATAGACATTGAATGGCCAATCTTCACTTTTTATAGAACTATTTATAGACATTTTATGGCCAAGCTTCACTTTTTGTAGATCTAATTATAGACATCTAATGGCCAAGCTTCACTTTTTGTAGATCTTTTTATAGACATTTAATGGCCAAACTTCACTTTTTGTAGATCTATTTATAGACATTAAATGGCCAAGCTTCACTTTTTATAGATCGATTTATAGACATTTAATGGCCAAGCTTCACTTTTTGTAGATCTATTTATAGACATTTAATGGATAAGCTTCACTTTTTGTAGATCTATTTATAGACATTAAATAAGCTTCACTTTTTGTAGATCAATTTATAGACATTTAATGGCCAAGCTTCACTTTTTGTAGATCTGTTTATAGACATTTAATGGATAAGCTTCACTTTTTGTAGATCTATTTATAGACATTTAAGCTTCACTTTTTGTAGATCTATTTATAGACATTTAATGGACAAGCTTCACTTTTTGTAGATCTATTTATAGACATTTAATGGCCAAGCTTGTTGAATTATTACAGAGGCTACAGCTACTATACAGAAACTGAACAGTGACAACGCATCGGGAGCATCTGCTGCTGTTGGTGCTGCAGAAGCCGAGGCCAGACAACTCAAAGAAGAAGTTGCCATTCTTCATAAAGTTGTTGCAGGTAATTTAGTTCTTGATACAGATTAATTAACTCATTAAAGGACCAGCAGAGGTCATAAAAATTAGAGTTGTTGTTTAGTTTTGGTAGAGTTGTGGCCCTTCATTTTCATTTTTCAATGAATTTAACAATGCCAGAAAAGCTCTTGTGTATAATTGTAGCTTGAAGATTTTGCACAGATATTCAAATTTGTCAGTATAAAATTAAACTTTTAAAGCATAAAAAGTTGATAGAACCTATGAAAGTCATCACCATGCTGTAAACCCTGGAAAAAGCATTATCATTTGTACTCACTTAGTAATCACAGGAAAATGACATGTTTGTTGCCGTAAGCAAGTAAAATATGAAATTCTGCCAAACATGTTTTATTAAATGCAAAATCAGGAATAATCTCACCTGTAAAATTTTCATTTTAGAATCTCAGTCTGAGATCAGTGTAGCAGAACAAGATCTTCGGAAAGCCAGAGATGTCAAGCAAGATATAGAACGTAAAATGAAGCTTGTTGAAGAGGAAAAGACTTCACTAGAGAGAGAAATTCAAGATCTCCGAGATAAATATAAACAGCAGGCTAGGGAATTAAAAGATGCTGTTGCCAAACAGAAAATAGCTATTGAACAGTACACTGACTCAAATGATTTGTAAGTACTTTACCTTGTCTAACATAAGTCTTTTAATACAACACAGGTTGTATTTTTGATGGAAGTTTTATTTTCACTATGCATTCAATATTCAGGCTTGTGTAAGTGTAACACATTTTAAGAACAGATTTCTAAGATACTGTAGAGGAAGTGAAATTAGGACATTACAAAAAATGTTAGAAAAACCACTGATGGAGTTTTGATATATTAGAAAAAAGGACAAGTGGAATTTTTTACAGGTGTTTGGAGTTTCTGTGAGACAAGTTTGTACAGGAATAGTTTGTGTGTGTTTGACATATTTGAAATGTCCAGGGAATAGTACCATTGAATTTAGTTTAAACGCTTCATATCTTTACCTATTCTAAGGTTTGATTTACTGATTCTAAATCAACTAAATATGGACAAATTGCATAATGCTTTCTTCAGGTTATTGAAATCACAGTCCAAAGTTAAGGAATTGACAAGAGATCTGAGAAATAAGACCGAAGAAACGGACGAATACAAGAGAAAAATGGACAGTCTAAAGAATGAGAGAAGGAGAATAGAGAAAAATGTGACAGAGGTATACTGAATGATTCTGTATCAGTTATAAAAATTTTAACACACAGCTGTAAAATGAACATGGGACTGTTGATCTTTCCAAATGAAACCAGTGTTGAAACTGCTAATGTAATTGTAAATGGTTGTGAAATCTGTAGTTAGACTACCACAGGTTTCAGTAGGAAAGAGTGACGCCTTTGCCATATACTGTAGTTGTAGTTGTGTGATAAAAGCTTGAAGTACCGAACACTTTCTAATAATAAAAAAAATCTGTACAACTTCTGCTAGCATTTTTTTTTTTCAAATTAAAGCCTGTTTCTACATTCTCTTCTAGCAAAACTTAGCAAAATTAAGCTAATATGTGTACAACTTTTGTAAATTAAACGTTGCAAATTAATGAGCATCATATTGAGTTACTTATGTCAGCATATACTCTGAATGATTGCTTTCAATTTGAATGGTCTTTGATTTATTACATGGTTATGAAGTTGATGCATCACATGTGTCAAATTTAGCAATACATGGCAAAAGCTTAAATGATTTATAGCTTCAGTCACAAGTAGATGAGTTCAGAACAGATGCCAACAGAGAAAGGAAACTTCGGGAACGAGCAGAGGAATACAGTCAGGAAATAGAGCAAGAAATCGAGGCCTTGAAGAAAAAACATGCAGGAAAAGATTCCAATACAGCTAGTCTAGAATTGTCCCAGGAAATATCAAGGTAATGTACTAAACAGAAAAGGATAGTAGCAGAAATTCCTCCCTCATTTCACCAATTTTGCCACTTGAAATAAAGACACACATTCGCGACAATTTTTCATTTTCTTGAATAAAAGTACTTTAGAATAACACAAGTACTTTTGGACATTCGAGCGAATTTTGACTATTTTGCAGAAAATTGGCGCAATTTATGAATAAGCAGCAGGGAACCCTGAGTATTATTAAGTTTGTTTTTGTGTTTGGATAAAATATTTTTTGTGTGTGAATTTTTCAAAGATATTTAGAGATAGCATTTTTGCCATTGTTGAACTGATTTTGAATCCTGAATGTATTTTGTAAGTACAGGAAAGGTCACATTTCTAGTACTGTTATATTTTATCATCTTTGTTCTTGCTTTTCAGATTAAGAGCAGAAATTGATAGAAAAGACTTGGAACGTGAAGAAAGTATATCACGATTGAGTTCTAAATACCAAAATGAATTTAGTGATTTAAAATACCATATTCAAGAACTAGAAATGAGTAAAAAGGAATTACAGAATGAAATAAACTTGTTCAAAGTGAAACAGAATGAAGAGGAATCTATAGAAGAGTTAAGAACTAGTATTTCACAGTTACGGAATAGGTTGGAACAAGAAGAGAGAAGAATTGCAACTGTAGTTGAAGAGAATGACAGGCTTAAAGATGATCTGATTATTGTGAGTAGCCAAGTTTTTTATATTTTAGCAGATTTAAGAGATAAATGCAGAGTAGGGGTTATATTTTTGTGCATTATGCTTAGGACATTGTATGTTAACAAAATTTATTGTTTAACTGGGCATTGGGACCTCTTAATTTGAATTACAGTAAACTGTAAATAATGACTCAAGAATAGCACAAGTTTCTGGATAAAAGGAACAAATTTCTTGGCCCAATTTTTCTTCTTCATTAAATATGAAAATGCTATCTGGATATAACCTACTCCAACAACCTACTCACATAAGGAACAGATTTAAGTGGTCCCAAGGAGTTTACTAAAGATGGAATGAGGAAATAATGAAAATTAATTATTCTATTTTTTTACAATGTAGTTATACATTAGTTAACAAATAAAAATGAGCAACTGACACATATTTGAAGTAAAGTCTTCTGTCCTTGTTACCTCTCTGTAGCATATGTGTCCATTGAACTTTACATATTATGTTGCTAAAAATAGTCTTCTCAGCCAAGTAACTGTGAATTGATACCACACAGGTAATAACTATACACTTGTATAGCATTCTTTGCTATTAAAGTTGATGGTTAGCTAAGTAGGTGAAGTAAATACTGAATCGAAGAAAATTTTGGGTATGTGATTAGCAAATACTGAATCGAAGAAATATTTGGGTATGTGATCAGCCAATACTGAATCGAAGAAATTTTTGGGTATGTGATCAGCAAATACTGAATTGAAGAAATTTTTGGGTATGTGATCAGCAAATACTGAATCGAAGAAATTCTTGGATATGTGATCAGTAAATACTGAATTGAAGAAATTTTTGGGTATGTGATTAGCAAATACTGAATTGAAGAAATTTTTGGGTATGTGATTAGCAAATACTGAATTGAAGAAATTTTTGGTTGTGTGATTACTTAAATAGATGAAGTATATACTGAAACAAAGAAATATTTGTTTATGTTACTAAAATGATAAATATCTCTGAATACAGGATAGAACAACTTTAGAGAGTCTGAAGAAAGAGAAGAATCAGCTGGAATCCGAGATGAGGGAAATATATGATAAACGAGAATCCGTGGCACAATGGGAGGCCCAGATCTCTGAGATCATCAAATGGTATGTACCTTTTGATGTATAGAGATTCATCTATCAAAGTAATATGGTTGTCATAAACTTATTTTAAGGGGAGTTATTAAAGAGGGGGGGGGCAAAGGGGTTACAAGCCACTCTTTGGCCAGAGCATTCTTGGGCAAAGTGGTGAAATTGGGACTGATACTCGACAATTGCAAATTTCTTGTGCAACTTTACCTGTCCTGATATTGTTTCCAGAAATCAGAAGTTACAGATTTCCAGTAAATGTCTGAATAGTGAATACTGCAGTTGAGACTGAAAGTTCACAGGTCTTTTGAGCAATAGATGCCAGTAATTTGATTGGTTATGTTGTATATGTCAGGGTGAGCGACGAGAAGGATGCTCGAGGTTACCTGCAAGCTCTCGCCGGCAAAATGACGGAGGAACTGGAAAACCTTAAAGTAATGGGCGTGTCGGAAGACTCAGGACGGCAACGCTGGAGGAACCGGCGCTCACAGAGGCTTGACAAGATGGAGCTACTCAATCTACAGTCTAGTCTTAACAGTGAGATACATGCCAAGGCAAAGGTCATTGAGGAGTTGAACAAAGTCAAGGAACAGTTGGCTCTTACTGAAAAGTATGATGTTCTTTTTAGTAGAATATTTCACAGATGTTTAGTTTTCAGTATGAAAGCTAACTATTAGCCAGGTGATAAGAGTTGTTTTATTAAATTCAAAAGGATTAATTGTACTTTGTGTTAATTTGTGCTGTAGGTTATGATCTTTACCAAAAAATGTTTACATCCAAATATTGTGAAAGAATAGTCTCCCACTTGTTGTGCAAGGTATTTTCATTAGAAATTGGTAAGAAAGACAGATTGGTTTTGATCTGTCCTCATCTTCTTGTGTATATCTCTATCCAGGTTTCTAGCAGTCAGCCACAAAAAAAGTATAGAACGAATCTGGATATAGCAAAATTCTGGATATAAGGAACACATGTGTTTTGAGTTTTTATTGCCCCGAAGGTTGGAATGATAAAATCGCACTGTCTGTCTGTGCGTCCGCTCTTAAATCTTTCCGTGTCCAGGCTGTAACTTTTTCATGCATTGAAGGATTTTAGAATAACTTGGCACAAATGTTCACTACATCAAGATGATGTGTAGTGTGCAAGACCCATGTCTCTTCCTCAAAGGTCAAGGTCATACTTAAGAGTTTGAAGATAATGGAATCCTGTATACATGGTATATGCACACAATCGTGTCTGGACTGTATCTTTGTCATGCATTGAAGGATTTTAAAATAACTTGGCACAAATGTTCAGCACATGAAGAGGACATGTCATGTGCAAGGCCCATGTCCCTTCCTCAAAGGTCAAGGTCACACTTAGAGTTTGAAGGTAATGGAATCCTGTATACATGGTAACTGTCATGCATGGAAGGATTTTAAAATCACATGGCACCATTGTTGAGCACAGGGAGAGGACACAGACTGAGACACTGCATTTGTCACTTGTGAGGGATAGCGCTTGTTTACTTTCTATATTTTATATGAAAATGTTATATGGATATAACAAACTCCAGATATAAGGAACACATTTAAATGGTCCCAATGAGTTTGTTATAAACAGAGTTTACTGTAACTGTATTGTAATAAAATATTATTTTTAAAAATTGTTGCTGTTGCAGCCCAGTTTATTTTATAAAGTTATTAATGAATGTAACAACTTTTCAGTAAATTCACCGAGGCCACTGAAAGTAACACGGATATGGTAAGAGAAGTTGAAGACCTCCGCAAGAAAGTCAAGAAGATGGAAGAAACACAGAAAAATATATCCTGTAAGTTGCTGCAAAGTTTTGTTTATACAAATTTGATTTTAATTTGATTATGAAGACAGATTCCATTGCTTATAGATTCACTCTGGTACACATTTATACCCTCGGAGGCTGAGTCTGACAAGAAAGCTCATTATTTGATTTTCTAAATTTATAGATGCACAAAAAAAAGAAAGCTGTGACAGATGTTTCTGTAAATGAAGGATACACAGACAAAAAATGATGCATAATTGCCTTGAATCCTTCACATGCTAGATCTTTGAACAGATGCAATATGCAACATCTTGAGCACAAGTGAAAATGTTTATTGTTTCAGAAGTAGCAGATCGTTTCTTTGTTATGCAGCTTTGTGTTTGTTTATTTTTCAGGGGATCAACATGCGCAACATGAATCCAACTCACTTATAGATTATTTCAAAGGCCAGTTTTCCATTCTTAATGATGTAAGTGATTCTTCAAAGCTGTTTATCTTCTGTTGTACATGTTGGGATATAGTACAATCTGTGAAGTAAACAGATTGAAGTGTGTTTTTTTTCCCCATGATGCACTTGTTCATTTTGCATGTAGAAAGGCCGGGTGCAAGGGCGGGGGAGGGGGGTTCAAACTGGCTTGGATGGGTGGGGAAGGCTAGTCATTTTGAAAATCATTGATGCCTAAATCATAGTTTTGTAGAGGAAACTTTAACAGATCACTTTCTGTAATTACTTTCCTAAATTTGTTTCTGTACAGTTGCACCTTTTATATATAGATAGGGATTCATAATTGTGGCTGTAAAAAATGATAAAATTAGCAACAAAATGGTATTGCTTGGATGTTAATTTCACAGGTTGTACAAATGTGTTATTGTTTGGTTTCAAGGGGGCATGCGGTATCATTTTTGCATGAATCTTGCACAAAATTTTCATCACTCATTATTGATTAAAGTCCCATCAGCATTTTGTGTGTAGAATTACTTGTAGCTCTTGTATTACAAAGAAAGATATCTTTAATGTGAAATTGACATTGAATTTCCTAATGTTGCCTTTTGAATAGAAAGTATATACATGTAGCACAGTATTTTCTTCATTTATGCAGCAAAAAATAGAGACACTTTATGGCTAGATGCAACAAAAGTTTTCATTAACATTAGTTTAGAGTAAATAGAACACTGTTTTATAATTATTCTATCCATAAATTCATTTTTATGCCCCCAAAGGGTGGCATATTAAAATCGCACCGTCTGTCCGTCTGTCCGTCCGTCCGTGCGTGCGTCCCTACTTACAAATTCGTGTCCGGACTGTAACTTTGTCATGCATTGAAGGATTTTAAAATAACTTGGCACACATGTCTAGCACATCAAGACGACGTGTCGCGTGCAAGACCCACGTCCCTACCTCAAAGGTGAAGGTCACACTTGGAGTATGAAGGTTATGGAATCCTCTATATATGCACACATTCGTGTCCGGACTGTAACTTTGTCATGCATTGAAGGATTTTAAAATAACTAGGCACACATGTCTAGCACATCAAGACGACGTGTCGCATGCAAGACCCACATCCCTAGCTCAAAGGTCAAGGTCATACTTAGAGTTTGAAGGTAATGGATTCCTCCATATAAGCATATATGCACACATTCGTGTCCGGACTGTAACTTTGTCATGCATTGAAGGATTTTAAAATAACTTGGCACAAATGTCTAGCACATCAAGACGACGTGTTGCGTGCAAGACCCACGTCCCTAGCTCAAAGGTCAAGGTCATACTTAAGAGTTTGAAGGTAATGGATTCCTCTATATATGCATATATGCACACATTCGTGTCCGGACTGTAACTTTGTCATGCCTTGAAGGATTTTAAAATAATTTGGCACAAATGTCTAGCACATCAAGACGACGTGTCGCGTGCATGACCCACATCCCTACCACAAAGGCCAAGGTCACACTTAGAGTTTATAGGTAATGGAATCCTGTATAGATGCATACATTTGTGTCCGGACTATAACTTTATTATGCTTTGAAGGATTTTAAAATAACTGTGCACAAATGTCTAGCACATCAAGCAGATGTGTCGCATGCAAGACCCAAGTCCCTACCTCAAAGGTCAAGGTCACACTTAGTGTTTAAAGTAATGGAATACTGTATGCATGATTACTCTGTCATGCATGGAAGGATTTTAAAATTACATAGCACATTTATTGAGCACATGGAGAGGACACAGACTGTGAGGCACCTCTTTCGGGGGCATTCGTCACTTGGGAGGGACAGCTCTTGTTCTATATATGAATATTTAAAGTGATAATAGGCCTTAAACGAGTAATAAACAAAAAGGATAATTAAAGTAACTTTTTTGAAAGGACAAAGACATTTTATGATGTGTATTGATTTTAATATTTCATGTATTTTAATGTGTTGATTTTCTAAGCAGATTTTTTATGTGACAAGGTTTCATTTCAGCTTATATATTCGGTAAAAATTTGTCCATACATTTTCATTTGTGTTTTGGTTAAAGGGAAATGGAGTGAAAACAGAATATTTTCCACATACCTCAAACCTATCAAGAACAGAAGATAGATAAACTTCCTGCATAGGATATGTAGATCTTTTTTGCCTTGTATGCAGTTGGTATTTAGTCTTACCAAAGTTTGTAACATTCGAAATGTGAAAGTTTCGGCTCAGGTAGCTGGTGGCGTTAGCCCAAACCTGCACAGTGCATGCCATGAGACGCTCATTGTTGGCTCATGGCTAAACATGGAGCACTCTAAATTTGATCTTCCGATTTATATGGTCAAGTTTTAAAGCTGTTTAGAAATTAGTTTTGACTGTTCGGTAATAGTATTACAAAAAACTGGGTTGAGATTTACAACTAGGTTTAGAGGTATTTGGAGAATATATTGACCCAGCAAACATGATAGATTTGAATCCAGTAGTTACATTATTATTAAATAACAGGGCTTGAGGAGACATCTTGACAATGTGTTACGGCTTCTGGATCTTATACTAGTATTCATAACCAAAACAAGTACTGTCATGTTTGTTGGGAAATAAGATTATGAAAACTGTTACAATACAAACCAAATTAGCATTTATATAAATTGTATCCAATGTCCTTTGTCCAGTAAAAATATTTTGCAAATCTGTAAATTCATGGACATGCAAGTTATATACACGAATAGAAACTTTGTCTAATTCACTGTAAATTTGGTAATGTTTGTGATGATTTAGTTTTCGCTATTTTTGCGAATTACACACTTTGCTAATTTAAAATTCGCAAAAGAGACATTTAACATAGATTCACTATTAGAGAATTCTCCTTTTTAGAATTAAAAATTCGCTAATAAGTCTGTCTGCTCACAAATTGCGGAAATTTTTTAATGCGAAAATGACCCAATTTACAGTAAGCCTCTATGGTCAAAAAACGGAATAGACAAGTCTAAATGATATGTATAAATGTATAGTGACAGTTTTCTCCCTTAGATAGTCAGGTTTTCCTTAACTGATACCAGAAGTTTAGAGACCAAGGTATATGAATACAAGTGTTCATTTCGTGTTACGCTAGTAGTAACAAGTGTATAGAGAGTGGTACTGTGGTACAACAGATGCCAGATACTTACAAGAGTGTAAATTTAGATATTATTGGGTTATCTACTGCTTCAAAGCATTTTATGCTGGAAATCCTTGAAAACTGTTTATGTTGGAATTCCAAGTAGTAATCTTAGTTAAATTATAATGTGCTGCCATAGGAGTTTTTGCCACTTCTGTCTTCCATATTTTCCACACATGAATATCCCATACTATCACCTGATAAGGCAGATGGATTCATATGGTTTTTTCCTGTTCAACAATAATATTTATAAACTTATTAAAACCTTTACTACCAATGGTAAAATGTAATTGTACAAATAATTTATAATTTTACTATGAACTAGGGATTGTCTCAAAATGATAACATTACCAGGGTTTGTCTCAAAATGATATCTTCACTAGGGAATGTCTCAAGATACTATCTTTACCAGGGATTGTCTCAAGATGATACCTTTACTAGGGATTGTCACAAAATGAAATCTTTACTAGGGATTTTCTCATGATGATATTCTTCATGTACCTGTCAAGGTGGAGATTAGGTCAAGAAATGTAAGATTCAAGATACATGCAAACTTTTGAGACACTCCCCCTGTTGTAGTATTGGTACAACTACAATGTACACTTACATTTCAGAAAGAGTGATTAGTATAGAATTAATATAATAACAGCAAAATAGTTTATAACTTCATTGATAGGTGTGTAAAACAGCTATTGTTTTAATACAAAGAAAGGTTGCAAGTTATTGAATCCATATTGAGTCTAGGCCAATTTAATCTGTTCCGTATGCAAATATACAAGACCAGTTGTATTTTTAAACTTTAGTAAAATGAGAACTGGAACAAAATTGATCTAGTTTACAATATAAAGACTAAACTAAAAGAGAGAAACATTTAAATATTAAACTTAATTGCATCGTTTCTAATTATAGTCATCCAATGAGAGCATGGCAGATGACGACAGTGAGGATGCATTGTCTCGAACAGACTCTCAGACTGACTCGCGCACAGATCTACATGTACAAGACACTACGGAAACTATGGTGCTAGCAGGCTCTTTAAATGCTTCCAAACACAGCGTTTCATCAGAATCGGAGCTGGAGCCATGGCGGTCGCCGTTCACTGGTACCCCACCGACAACTCCTAAGTCACAGTCTCAGAAATCCCACAAATTTCTATACAAAACTTTCAACATACCGTACAAGTGCAACTATTGTACATCGTTGCTGATTGGTGTACATAGACAGGGCATTACATGTGCAGGTAAAGCTTGGTTCTTTACTCAATCAAAAGTTCGACATTAAAATATACAAAAGCAAATTCTGTTAAAAATCCAAACAGATGATACTTGTTTCTGTCAAACAGCATAATCTTTAAAAAAGATTTAAACACTACCACACGCCCATTGAACATCAAGTCTGTGAAGAGGGAGCAGTGCAGATCATGATCAGACTGTTTAGATGTTTATTAGTTTATAATAATTTGCTTTAGCTCGATTGTGGAGAAAGCTTGTGGCTTATCGAGTCACTCTCGAGACTGCTTCCTGGAAAAACCAGTACTTGTGTCATATGAGGAGGCAGGCTGATTATGATGTGCTGGGGGTGTTAAGGCAGAATTAAAGGTTAAAGGTTAAGGTAGGGTAAAGGTTAATGTTTGTAAGGTTCTGATTGTATATCATATAAAGAAATAACATATTGACATTACCATGTATTTTTTTGCAGAATGTGCGTACACTTGTCATGTACACTGTAGTGATAAAGCACCTGTGGTGTGTCCAGTCCCGCCAGATCAAAGTAAGTTCTTAATTGATTCCTTACAGCTGTCGGCATTACCTCTTCTGGGGTTTTGAAAAAACCCACCTGACATTTGTTTGACAAGACAGTTTATTTAAGTTTTATAAATTTAAGTAAACAAATTTGTTGCCTTTTCAACAATTGTTAGCCATATTCTAAAAGATTCATTAACAAAAATGAAATGGAAAGGAAAATCTTGGTATGTCTTATTTCAAATGTTTAAAATACTTTAATTTGGTGATTATTTTGGATTTTTCTTTCAGCCAAACGTCCTATGGGTATAGATGTGAACAAAGGTATAGGAACAGCCTATGAAGGATATGTTAGGGTAAGCGTATGAAGTAGTTAGAATACATTAAACAGTGTCAAAAAGTTACAGTTTTCTTAATTTTCGTATCATATTCTGTTTTGAAAGTTTATTATTCAGTTAATGATGTATATGTTTTCTTGTTCAATATTCAAAATTGAAAAGCCATTATGTCAAAAGTATAAACACTCACATGTATGTCTATGATATACATGTCTGTGTACAATAAAAGCCTATACAAAGTATATACAATTTTACCTTCAGGTACCTCGTCTTGGTGGGATCAAGAAAGGCTGGGCACGTTTATTTGTTGTTGTCTGTGATTTCAAATTGTTTTTATTTGATATACCTCCTGATCGGGGTACACCTAGTCCAGTAGTCCAGCAAGTGTTAGATATGAGGTGAGTACAGTTCTCATTGTATAAACTCCCATATTTGATTGAGTAATGTAAAAATGCTTAATACCGGATACAGCTCCATCAGACTTGATGAGTTTACCTTTACCCTGCTAAATTTCTAAAATGAACTTGCCCACCTTTCAATTTGGACAGTACCATTAACTGTATGAATGGATTTTCACTGAAAATTTACTGAATGAGTAATGAATAGTGTAGATCATTATCAGACTGGTCGAAGAGTGAATTAACTGAGCAGGGTAAAGGGTTTAGTCCAGATCACTTTAAATCTATGACTAATTTATTGATAGTATCTGATAGCCTGTTCATTCACTCTAAAACATGTTGAATGTGCCTTTGTATCAACTCGTTTCTTCAAGTAAGGGTGTAAAGCCTTGCTTATTTTATAATATGCAGTGTTTAATATGTACTTATCGATTAAAAACGAATTAGGATTTGCTACAAATAAAGGTATTTTTTTCAGTTAGCATCTTTCTTGTTGTGAGGCTACTTGTAAATGTGATCCTGGGACTTTAATTAAAAATATATATTGACTTAGCTTTGCAGGGTCATAATTCTGAGTAGGGCTACAGGTTTGTTTTTGGTTAGCAGCTTAGGCAATTAAAGTAGCTCCAAACAAAGCCACTTCACTAGTTTCCCCTTGAGAGTATATCTGTGAGGTTCAAGCTTTCTTTTCTGTGGAGCATGCATATATTATAAACAAAGATTCCTGGCTCAAATAATGCCCAGAGTTGATGTTGTCCAGGTGTTCAAAATCTGTTGTTAAAAAAACAAGCGCTAGTAAGAATTAAAACAAGTCTTGTAAAATGCCAAAAGCATACACATTCCTGTTCATTGAATCCATCTTAAGCGGTCAAGATTTCTGCGACAGAACATTGAAACTGGTGTTATAGTCTTTTGGTTAAGAGAGCATACATTTACATATGCTTCATCTTACCTTTATACATGTACAATTGTTCATTACAGGGATGAGGAGTTTTCTGTGAGTCCAGTTCTGGCTTCAGATGTGATACATGCAAACAAAAAAGATATTCCATGTATATTTAGGGTAAGTGGTTTACCATTTTGATGTGCAGTCATATATCACTGTATATTGATACAGTAGAGTAAAGATTTCTTAATTTGAATATTGCCAGGCTTATCAGTACTTAGCTTGAATATTTGAAATATTTGAATGAACCTAGCTGTAACTTGTATGGATAGAAACATTATATGCAGGCACTGTGGAATTAGTAATTTTTAAGGGACGCTTATGTTCTTGGAAGGGCCAATCCACAAATTGTCAGACATTGCAATTTCTTAAAAAGAAAATGAAATCCTTGGAATCATGTGTTGAAAAATCCAGGAAATTAAATGCTTTTGAATTGAGATGATTTCACAGTATATAACCTTCAGTATTAATAGTAGCACTTGATCTCAATTAAGGGTAATCTAAATTTTAACCTGTTCTTTTGTTCATTTGGGAATCTCTTAATACTTTGACCATAGTACTAAAATTCTTTGAACATGATACAGGCTTGGAATTTTATGTTTTTATGAAAGAACAGAATATCCTACTTTCATTTACTTTAGTCTGATATGCTTTTCACGCATTTTGTGGTGTAGAATTATTGCGTCTTTATTAAGGGTTGGTAAGCAGTTACATTTCTTACCTCAGGTGACAACGTCCGAGTTAAATCCCCCAGGAAGTAGGCATTCTGTGTTAATGTTGGCGGAGAATGAGACTGAACGTCAACGCTGGGTCGGTGCTCTTAATGAACTACAAAAACTTCTACGCAGAAACAAGCTGCCACATACTCTTGTAAGTTCTTTAAAAATCATTTAGTTATTCATTCTTATTTAATTTAATTATTCATTATTAGTCAGCTGATTCATTGATTGTTGATGCTTTTTATGGTGTTGTTTATAGTTATTAAAAACTCATTTTAATCATTTTTAGGGTTCTATGTATGTCCATGCGGAGACATTAATCATTTTATAAGCTCTTCTTCTATAAGTGAAAGTTGAAACATAGAAATTTGGATAAAATTATGTTCTGATTTACAGATTAGCTAAATTTAATTTAATTCTTTTGTAAACAGACATTTTCACAGAATATAATCATATTGCATTTATAGAAAATAATTTTGAACAGTCAATTCCTTGCTGTATTTCAAAAATAGACTGGTCCGTCTTTGAATGGTTAAAAAGAACGTTCATTGAAAAATTAATTGACTCAATATCAAACAGCTGAGATCATGATTTGACTGCATTGATGTGCAGCCTGATCATGATCTACATTTGGTGCATATGCAGAATTTTAAGGGTGGAAATAGACAAAGATATTTTTGTACTCCACAGCTATTCCAAGCACAGGAAGTGTATGATAACTCACTGTCTCTGGTGAAAGGAACATTTTCAGCTGCAATCTTGGGTAAGTGCGTTTCTTTTATACATTCTAGTTTTTGTTCAACCATTTCTGCTTTACAATTTAGACATCGGAAAATACCTTAATCAGATTTTCCTTGGCGGCCAACAATAAAAGTAAATCATTTTTTGTTTTTGTAGAGTCAGGTCGGCTGCTATTGGGGACAGAAGAGGGCGTGTATATAGCAGAACTAGCGAAAGATGGTATGTACATGTGTCCTGTAAATTTTAGTCAGTTTACTTAATATTTTCAATAGATGCAGGTAATATAATAAAATGGAAAACTATAAATAAGTATCACCTATACAACATGATCATCTCCTAAATTTATGTAGTTATTTTATAGTTAATATATTGAAAGACTAGCTGTAGTGCAGTAGTAGCACATTTGCCTAAGGATCAGAGGGTCTAGGGTTTGATCCTTGCCAGTGCCATGCCTGCAGTGTTGTTACGCAAAGCACATTTTTCAACATCATAATTATATCCCTGTCTTCCAGGTTGATTCCATCAGAGTGAGTCTCAAGAGCGATTGATCTTCAGTTGTAACTACTTGTTGTTGGATTATCTTCAGTTGTAAGAACTGAGTGAATTGCATAATGAAACATATAACCATGAATGAATAAGCCAGTTTTATGTCTGACTTAGAGGTTATCTAAAACATGTACATATAAGTATTTTATACAGTAACACTTAAGGACAGTATTGCATTATTTACCTTTTCAGTGTTAATCCGTATTGGTGATAAGAGTGAGAAGAAGCCAGTTTTCCAGGTAGAGCTGGTTCCCGAGGAGCAGCTTATAGTTCTTATCAGTGGTAAGTTCCTCTCTTCCTGTCGCGCCCCTGCTTCTTTTCCCCTTTGTTTACAGTCTGGCCTCTTCTTTGTAAAGGTTAGGACACACTTCCATCAATATACAAGGCCGTTGTGGACGGTCCGGCCGGTACGGCCATGGCCGCACCACTTTTTTGATCAAGCATACTATTGGCCATACCATTTTCTCCTTAGCTCTCTCAATTTTCTTATTTACTGAAATGATCAAAAGTGCCGACGTACTTACACGCTAATGCAATCATTGGCTGCATGACTACTATTGCCCGAGGATGTGAAAACCGGCTATTAGCCATTATTAAGATTATCTCAAGCGAGGTGTCAAAGGCACGGCAATTGGTTGATCTTTAATTCACTTCATTTTAGAGAAAGACTTTTTTTAAAGACAAATGTAAGTTTTAAAACAAAAAAGTTTTTCTTGCCGTAAATATATACTTATTAAAGATTAAGGTCTTAAGACGCTGCAGACTTGAATAATTGTTTTGAATCAAATAACATGCCGACGGACATAATGCAAATAAAAAATATGGACCTTTTTTCTGCTCATTCTAAAAACTGAAACCTTCTGTGTAAGTTACTGCTTCATAACGGGTATACCTCCAGTACCAAATCGACCTCAGACATTTGATTTTCCACAGCGCACCTTTCGTCAAAAACATCCAGTGAAAAGAGGTTTTCAGTCTTCGTAATTTACGAATACATTGTAGATCATGGAACCAAATATATGGTACTTTTTTGTATAAAATTTTCACGAAAATAGCTGAAATTACAATCCAGAAGTGCACTCAGGATGCAATGAAACCGCATCTAAAGGCATGCAGAAAGATAAAAATTTCTAGGGGAAGAACCCCAAACCCCCCTTACTGGATGGGGGGGGGGGGCCCCTCTCGTGCTCTTCCCTATCATGTGCCATCAGCCGGACTGCTGTTCGGAAGCTGCCGACGGCCCTGATATATTAGAGACATGAAATGGACTCTTCATTGGACCTTTTAGTTATTGCGATATTTAGTATCTCACTGTACGACAAGTTAGGAAGTTCTTAGATACTTGATGGAAGTAATGTTAGTTCTGGAGTTAGTTCAGCTATAATTTCTGGTTAGACTTACTGAATGTCTGTGTGGAACTACTATGCTTAACAAAAAACATAAACAAGTGTGAATTTTCAACACATTAAAGGCCAAATTTTTCTATAAATAGAAAGGTGAGGAGCCATTTTTTAGAATGTTAGATGATTTGTAGCTCACCTGGCTTTGCCAGTATGAGCTTTTCTAATGGAAGATTGTCCGTTGTCCGTCAACATTTTGATTCCAGCGACATTTCTGAAACCACTGGGCCAATGTTGATGAAACTAGCAGGGATGTACCTTGCATGAAGCTCTACCAAAATTGTTCAAAGAATTCCATTCCATGCAGAACTGTGGTTGCTATGGCAAAAAATAGGAAAAACTTTAAAAATCTTCTTCTCTGAAACCACAAGGCCTGGAGCTTAGATATTTAGTATGTAGCTTGTCTAGTGGACCTCTACTAAGATTGTTCAAATTATGACCCCCCAGATTAAATTTGACACCGCTCAGGGGGTCAATTGGTTTTACATAGGCTATATAGGAAATTTAAAAAAAATCTTCTTCTCTGAAACAACAAGGCCTAGAGCCTAGATATATGGCATGTAGCATTGTCTTGTAGACCTCTACCAAGATTGTTCAAATTATGAGCCCCGGGTCAAAATTGATCCCACCCAGGGGTCTCTTGGTTTTAAAAAGGCTTACATAGGAAAAACTTTAAAAATCTTCTCTGAAACCACAAGGCCTAGAGCTGAGATATTTGGCATGTAGCATTGCCTAGTCGACCTTTACCAAGTTTGTTCAAATTAAAAAACTGTCCCAGCCCGGGGGGGGGGGGTCTTTTGATTTTACATAGGAAAAACTTTAAAAAAATCTTTTCTCTGTAACCACAAGGCCTAGAACTTAGCATGTAGCATTGCCTTGTGGACCTTTACCAAGATTGTTCAAATCATGACCCCTGGTTGAAAATTAACCCTTCCCTGGAGTGGGGGAGGGGAGTCACTTGTTTTAGCATAGGCTTATATAGTGGACTTACATGAATTATGTTAAAGTCATGACCCCTTGTATTATTGGCAGTTGATATACAGGTGAGCGTTATAGGGCTATCTTGGCCCTTTTGTTACAATATTTCTGATAACAGTTAAACTGGTTTACTTATTAAAACATTGATGAGTTTTACCAAAATAATTCAAGTTGTAGGGAAATCATTCATTTTCTCATTGATGCATAAATAACACAGTTTTCAGAAATAGTAATAATATTGAAATCTTTTAAATATACATGTATGTTGTCTTTCATTATATTAGTAACATGCATTGAACAGATACAAACATATGACATGAAGGGTGCCACAAGCCTTCAATATTTGTGTACAATTTCCAGGTTACTAAATCATTTAAATCAATGAGTTACCAAATAGCTCTTTTGCAGTATGTAAAGTTAGGACTAAATTTCCCGTGTATAATACGCACTTTTAATTCAGATTTTAGGGCTTCAAGGAAGGGTGCGTATTATACACATGTAGGACGGACATTTTCATAATGTTGAAATCGTATAAATTAGACTAGTATTGGGATCGGGGTCCGTTTTTCACACTCAAGAAGGTTCCTAAAAACCACACATCAGCAAAACGATTTTCTTCAATTTCAATCTTTCAGTTTCTCTTAAACATCGACAATCTTTTTAACACTTATATTTTTATTCATTGGCCCCAGGTTTAGGTGCTAGAATTTCAGCCTTGACCTTTTCCACTTCAACAACTCCCACCTTTTAACGGTCCCACCCAAGCCGATATTAAGCTCCTGCATTGTAAATGAAATCTTGTCACAGAGGTTTATCATATGGCCTTTACGATTTTGTAGATGCCATTTATATTATGGTGTATAAAATGAAAGGTGAGATATGCCATTTTGTTTTCCACAGAACGGTAATAGTTTGACAAAATTGTTTTAAAAGTTTTTTTGTTTTTTTTTGCATCAATACTATTAACACTTTTAGAGTGTTTTATTTTGTTGAAATGTTAAAGTGTTAAGATGTTGGTTATATCTGTTGTCCACCCCTACTATGTAATGTGGTCATCTGTCCAAATCATTTCATGGTACACCAATTACTAGAGATTAATGCATAATAAGGCAAAATTGTTGTATGTTGATATTTTGGTACACCCGAAGGGAGGTATTATGGGGAACACCTGCAGCGGGCAGGCGGTGTCCACACGTTTCCCACTCTCTAAGTCAGTTTTCATCTTGCTGAATATAAAGTCAAGTTTTGATAACCAACCAAATTGCCCTAAGCACTTCTGGATTATGGCCCTTGAATTATCGAAAAATGATAAAATTAGCCTTGTCCGGCATGTCCGCACAACTTATGTCGTATGAACTGCCACTGAGTTATTTTTCTGTGACGGATGTATTTTGTGGCAGTTTGGCACTTTTGTTGCCACTAATTTGCAACCAAGCAGTTTTAAATATTTGCAAAACAACATTGTATGTATGGTAGTGTTGACCTGATTGGTGCTTATAAGTGAAAACTAATTGAACCATACACAAGTTGGGGATAATTGAAACTTGAAAATGATTTTTGATCATCAATTTTAGTGGACTGACACCACTTGCCTCCAAAGGGAGTATCTACCAATGACTAAAAATGGCTGGTGTCAAATGTAACATTTGTCAAAGTTGATTCTTATTTTCGACTAAACTATTTTGAATCTTCTTAAAAATCAGTTTCTTTTTAAATGTGAGACTTTAAGTATGTTCATATTCAAAGTGTTCAACTTCATTGTCAAAAGTGCTAGCATTTGTGTGACACTGTATAAAAATGCTGAAGTTTGTAAGCCATATTTCAGTCAGTTTTAGAGTTTATTGTTTTGTTGTGTGGCAGTTTTTAAATATCAAAGTTTTCTTTTCAGTGAACATTAAGGTATGTTAGGGGGAGAAAAACATTAATATTACATAGTGTCTCTCAGCACTCTTGGTATTATTGTGCAAATTGCCGACCATGTTGTTTATATTTTAGTTTAAATTGGTTGTAAACTTATCATACATGATGATCGTTCAAATCTGTTTTCTCGCCATTTTGATGGTATGAAAAGGGGAAGTATGTGCTTCCAAGATGAAAATCTGGACATTAAAGAAAACTCATACACTGATTGCACTATGGATAGACAATCTATTGATTCTGATTTTAGACTCTGATACGCAGCACTAATGTATGATTTGACCAAATTTTCTTTTTAGGTAAGCAACGACATATCAAATTGCTTCACTCATCTGCCCTCGAAGGATACGAGGTGGATCCAGTCAAAATCCAAGAAACCAAAGGATGTCATTTGTTTTGTACGAACACTGGCCATCGGCCTGAAATGAACACTTACCTATGTGTGGCCATCAAACGAACAATTATGGTATTTGAATTGACTAAAACTAGACAAAAACACAGAAAAATTCGAGAAATATCTATCGCGGGTCAAGTGCAGTTCTTAGATTTATGGGGGGATAGATTGTGTGTGGGGTACCAGTCGTCATTTGTGATACACAGTATACTGAGCGAGGGAGTCCCACTTAGTCTCATCAATACGGAAGATAGTCACCTACAGTTCCTGGTGCATACCCCTGTCGACTCCATGCTGGCCGTGGAGGTGTCTGATAAGGAGTACCTTCTTGCATTTAGTGGTAAGTTTGTTTTTTATTTATGGACATTTTTTTGAATTGTCTTATGGGATTAACAGTGGAAAGGGTAACATGATATTTTCATTTTTGTAGGGTGTAAAGTCTATGCAGTCTTATATTATGCATTGAAAGCTTATCAGTCACACGTTCTTTGAATTTGTGGTTGGTAATATATGTTTTAAAAAAAATTGAAGAAAATTTAAAAGACAGACTGTTCTTAGCCTTCTTTGAAATCGAGAAATTTTGATGTCTGGAAGGGTACTACATTTCAGAGTGTAATATACGACTGGCTAGAATTACTTCTAGAGGATATTATATGCTTCATGTTACTGCTAAAAAATACCTTGACCTGTCTGCCTTTCATGATAATGTCAAGATGGTTTGCTTAGTCTGCATAGAAAATGGCAGTATTATTGAGGTTTCCTGTCACAGGAAGGATAAAAAAGCCTAGTTCTGAGACATTTATCGGAACGAGTCTTCTAGATTAAATGTCATGGCAGCAGTTATTCATTTGAAATACATTAAGCATAAGGGAGACATGTTGTTTGCTGTAGTGATATTAGGTACAAGTTGTCATGAATGATTGATGGATGGCAATGATTGATGAGTTTGCCTTGATATGTTCTTGTGGATGATTTAGTATTCAGTCCTATTTACAGTTACCCACAGGCTTGAATATGTTGTGAATTTATATTTGTTCCTATTTTACTTCACCCTTAGAAAGCAACAAGAGTGCCCTTACTTGTCACATATATTCATAGTTCCTTAACACTGATACAGTAAAACTTTGTATAAAACAAACTCCTTGGGACCATTTGATTTTGTTCCTTATGTCTGAAGTATATTATATCTTGATAGCACTTTTATTTTAAATAAAGGAGAAAATTGGGCACAGGGAATTTGTTTCTTATATCCAGAATTTTGCTATATCCAGAGTCGTTATAAATGAAGTTTACTGTCTTTTGTATTGGAGAATATATTTGCTGTGTGTCTGTTTGTTCTACAGTCAAATTTATCTTCTTCCCATTAATTTGAGACACTTTCACCCAGTGGTATCAAACTTGAAAAAGAATTGACCCATGCCACATATTGCTAACAAATAACAATCAGATGATGAGAGATACTCACTGGTTGATCACTTCTGCTGACAATGCAGAAGTAATTACTCATCTAATAGCGCGCCGTTTCAGTGTTTGTTGCGTATCGATTGAATACAGGTAATGAATGCTGACTAAAGCGTCTGTGGGGGGGCTACATTTTACACATACGGAGAGCAATCAGATAAAGTGTGTCTGTGTTTTCATAGTGAGAAAAAGAATAAATAAATCGGTCATATTGTTTACGGCATTCAATAGTGTTTCTTAGTATTCTTATGTTGTGTGCTAGTGTCCCATCAAGAAGGGGATATACGCACACAAATCTACGTGTAAAAATCCACAAAAAGTGTCATTTCACTTACATAAATTTAGTGTAAATATATGTCTCAGTAGAATGAATAAAAATATTGTAAATATACATTCTATTTCGCTCTTGTATAAATGATCCGATCGCAATACTTGCATATTATGCATTATTAAATACGACTTTACTGATATCTTGTTAGCAACCGCGCGTGCTTTTCCCGCGGTGTATTTGACTTACAGGAGTGCTAAAATGTTTCTGTCGATGCTCTGAAATCTGTAAAATGATAATCTGTGTAGCAAGAAATGTAACAAAGACCGATAAATTTTGTTTATAATTTATCTGAAGACAGGATTTATTTCTATCATGTACACTTTTGACTATAAGATTATTTCTACAATCCCTGCTGAAGATATCTAGCGCACATGTCATCAGAGTCGTTACGTAAAACCGGAGAAACCAGGCTTTCACAAAAATGTAGAGCGCTTACCTCATCTGGTAGTCCAACTATTTAGACATAATGCTTGTTTCTTCATGACTTCTAATTTCTTCATTGGTGACGATTACATGTACAATCGAGCCAAGTTTTGATGTTTTCAGTTTGTGTTTATTTTACCAACATACGATTTGACTTTTCGCAAGTTTGTACAGCGATACATTTACCTGAATCTGAGATGGTGTACACGGAAGTTTGCTATACTGTGCACAAATATTTTACTGTGCACCAAATATTTATGCAGAGCCATGTATAACATTATAATTTTAAAAATTTTTATAAAGGGTTCACTCAATGATCTAGAGTGGTGGAACCTATGCTGGAGGTATCCCTATGCTGGTGGTATCTCCAAAAACGCGGATTAACAGAAAAACAGGTGAAGAAAAATTTTCAGGGTACATTCAGCATTGACAGTCGATGAAATGTTTATACAGCAAACATAGTGATAGCCGCGCGTGCAGCTCTGTGACGACACAGCAGCCGATAAAATTGTACCTGATCCATTTCGCTAGAAAATTTCTTAAATATTAACATCAACATCACCCAGTTAAAGTTAGCATTTTTGATAAAACTTATTTCTTTTGTATAAAAATATATATTCTATGGAAACTGTTATATCTTGTTAATTAATATTTAGGCTCTAAAAACTGTTTCCCACCTGTTGGTTGTCAAATATCACATACCGCCAGCATTGGTTCCCCGATTGAAGGTGAAATTTAAAGTTTTGACATGTGTCGTGTCAATAGCTCCCAGAACGACATAGTCAAGTGATGAAGCACATCAACGTCTTGTTTCGATTTAGCAGGGATAACATTATGTTTTCGCTGAGGCAAATCAAAATGGTTAGGATTTCCTGCTTTCTGAACTGCTGATATACATTCAAAATACCTCCAGCATAGGTTCCCCCACTCTAGATATTCTTTTATAAATTTTACGAAGGTGAATTTCTGTTTTCTCGTAAAATACAATCGACGATGATGCAACAAAACAACAATTATATAAACATTGTATTATACATTTCTCATCACGCTTTAGAAAGGATTTCCCGTATGAAAAAATATACAGGAAAGATGATCAAGGGTGCTATATTCTCTGCAGGTTCAACAGTGATTCACGAATATAAAATGTCTTATAACAGTTCGTTCTAAACATCCTGCAAGAAATGTTCTTGGAATCATGTTTGTAAACTACGTCATAATATGAGTCAGACTCTTTACAACCGTGTCTTCTTAGCTCAGCAAACGTTTCAGATACTTAGCCGAGGACAATTTTCCTCCATCAAAATTTTATTATATGGACTATATTACAGAAAAGTATAAAATCTTTGTTTCGTGTTGATTATAGAACACGCAGTACAGTTCGGTTTCGTTTGTAAAAATTGAATACAAGTTGTTTTCTGAAATAAACTTTAGAGGTTTAAAATAAACCAATTTTATCCAAAAATAATAAGCACTAGATTCATAAAAAATCAAATAATGTCGCAATTGTAGCTTGAAGATGTGTAAACTGATACTGTCAATATAGTAGTCAGTGTGTACAATAGCTAAAGGTATCGATTTGGGCGGAGCTTACTACAGAATGTAACATCGACGTCATTTACTACCTGTGTGTAAAGCAAACACTGAAACGGCACGGTATTATGAAATCTGCAGTAACTTGCTAACGATAAACATGTAGGTTTGCTGTTTTAGTGTTGTGATTTTATTGCCATTTATTTATGACCACCAAATTGTATTTTATTTCAGTGTGTGGAATCTATGTAGATAGTCATGGTAGGAAGAGTAGACAGACAGAAATCATGTGGCCAGCAGCTCCAACATCAATCAGTAAGTTCATTTTGTTTTCCACATTCTGTTTCATTAGGTGATGAGGCTTCTTGATCAGTTGTTAACATAGAGACTAGCTCCTAAAGCTCTGCTATTTTAGTTTATACTAATTCATTTTAGCTTGATTGTGAAGAAAGCTTGAAGCTTATCGAGTCATTCTCGAGTCTGTTTCCTGGAAAAACTAGTACTGGTGTCATATGATGAGATGTGGTAGTGACCCCGGGGCTTGAACGCGTTACCTCTTGGATTAGTGGCAGACATTTATCTGTTGACATTATATCATCATGATATGTACTTTAGATTATGCAGTTGATTGATAGAAAACTGAAGTAGTAATTGTATATGTCTGCACTGAAGTTTCAAGTTAGTTGAACTTTCTACATTGAGAAATGATTATTTATTTGAAGGTTACACTGACCCCTACCTCATCTGTTACACGGAGAACTCTGTGTTTGTCTACGATGTGAAGACGGCAGAATGGGTACAAACTCTCTGTCTCAAGAAGACGAAGCCACTGAACAGAGAGGGTACCCTCAACCTGATCAATAATTTCGATGCTCTTCACTTGATATACTTCAAGAATGTTCAACATGGTAAACTCAGTGTTTTCTTATGATTATTAATAGATTTTTTTGAGAATTTCAGTTCAATCAATGTATTAAAAAGATATTTGTTAGGATATGAAAAAATTGTTACCATGAAAGTCTTTATATTCGTGAGTTGTTTATTTGCAGTTTACTAATTTTCTTTTATTCGCAAATTTAATTCTGTATTACCTGGTGTAGTTTTGGTATTAGTCTTTGCAGTATGAAATGCTGGACACATCTGGGAAATGATTGAAAGTAAATTGTATACAAATGAATATATTTTAACATATTTGGTTTATGAAGGGTTGAAATGATACTTTGCAAACATTTTTGCATGAAGAGTGGATGTTTGTGACACGCTTTATTGGTGCTGTAGCGCTTGTTTGGCAACATAGCTGTTGGACTTACTATCTGGGGGTAATGAGTCACTGTTAGTGACAGCTCAAGTTTCAACTGCATAACATGAAAAACATGTACTTTTAGATGAAGACAAGTTACAGATAGCAGAACTATTCAAGGGAAGAAGTGTGAATAGAAACAAGCGACGATTCTCGTTTAAAACACGAGAAGATGATAGGAGTGGAAAAGGGTAAGTGCTACGAATTGCTTGATCATCGTTACAATTCATTGATTGTTGTTAACCTAATTAATCAATGTAAGGACAAACCTAATTAATCAATGTAAGGGAAAACCTAATTAATCAATGTAAGGGAAAACCTAATTAATCAATGTAAGGGAAAAACCTAATTAATCAATAAAGTAAGGAAAACCTAATTAAAAATCCAATAAAAAAAAAAAAAAAAAAAAAAAAAAAAAAAAAAAAAAAAAAAAAAAAATTATTTAAAAAAAAAAAAAAAAAAAAAAAAAAAAAAAAAAAAAAAAAAAAAAAAAAAAAATAATTTTTTTTTTAAAAAAAAAAAAAAAAAAAAAAAAAAATAAATTTTTTTTATAAAAAAAAAAAAAAAAAAAAAAAAAAAAAAAAAAACCCCCCCCCCACCACCAAAAAAAAAAAAAAAAAAAAAAAAAAAAAAAAAAAAAAAAAAAAAAAAAAAAAAAAAAAAAAAAAAAAAAAAAAAAAAAAAAAAAAATTTTTTTTTTTTTTTCCCCCTTAATCAATGTTAGGGTAAATCTAATTAATCAATGTTAGGGTAAATCTAAGTAATCAATGTTAGGGTAAATCTAAGTAATCAATGTAAGGGTG
>JAFMSR010000013.1:13856038-13876778 GCA_022818135.1 Saxidomus purpurata | reverse complement strand
TATAGTTTCTGCATGAATCTTGGAGGTTATTTTGTTTGACATCAGTTATAGGGTATGTCCCGTTAAGTTATCTGTTTAGAGGAAATGTAACGATAGTATTTTTTATCGTCTGCACTTCGAAAATGATATTGATACTTAAGACTTAAATGTATCCAATTGTTACTTTATTTTGTTTTTGCAGGTATCTTACTAATAACAGCCGTGATTGTGTTTGCAAGCAAAGTGGACTTGGGCGGTGACATATCGTACGATTCTGCATTTTACCTGGCGATAGCAGCCGCTGTTGTCGCGATTTTTACAGCACCTGTAGTCCTTAAAGCCAATAGCATATCAAGAGACGGATATACAGAAATACATGCATAAATAAACACATTTAACAAATGGTGGCAATTTTATGTGACAGCAAGCCTCGTTTTCAGAGCAAAACTTGTTATAAGTTATAAATACATGTATTACTTTGGTTTCGTTGCGGTATATTAATGGTTTTATCTAAGTATATCATAAGAGGTTGTTTATATTTATGCTACCTCGATTATCCTTCAATAAACATTCAAATTTTTGTGTTATATAATAAAACATTGTGGAAGTCCAAGGGCAGTAACTCTGCAAAGTCTCAATGAAAATACTCAAAATGTACATATGGCATGTTATTCTGCATATCTTATATCAATGCAATCCAAATCGGTTGAAAATCTTTTTATAAAAGTTAGTCCTTCTAATTACAAAATGTCAAAGCAAGGTTGCATGTACCTGTACTTGAAGTACTGGTATGCAAAAACAAGGCTGCCTGTACTTAAATATGCCATCACATCCGTTTTCTTTTAAACAGTTCTCAACATTGTTGAATAAAATTGCATGCCCATATATGTATATGCACGACTGTTGTCTGTATGCGACTGTATGCATATCTATTCATGAACAACACATGCATCGTGTGACTTATTTAAAGAAAACATTATACACTACATTCAACCCAGTGTTAAAGACCACCTCTGAATAAAGACAATCCTGCGAATGTCGACCAGCAGGCAAAAAGGATACCCGATTCAGTTATTGTGGAAACACCTGTGAATAAAGACCATCTGTCAATAAAGACCGATATAATTTCTTCCGGTTGGTGGTCATTTCTGTATATTACATCTGAAAACTGTTCGCAATTAAAGTTTTTGTATTAATTTAAATTCTAGCATGCATGGTTGTTTTAAATATGAAATAAGAACTTTTTGTATAATCATGTTAAGCCAATTTGTGTATACTCTATATTTCTTTTTTAATTTGCTTATTTCAGTAAACATTTTTAAAGCCAAACAGGCTTTTAGTTTTGTTACTTTGTAACTTATTCGAAAATAAATTCTATTTATGTTGTACAGAAGTTGTTTTCTAGTGTAATGTCACTAAAGAAATGAGAAAAAAACAACAATATTATTGTTGGATTTTGTTTTGCTTTGAACATTATTTAATCTGCACAGACGAATTTCGGGCACCTGTCCCTTATACAAGAAGACCAAGATAGTCATTTTATCGCTCACTTTGTGACCATTGTTTATAATAAACGTCAACAATAGCAGGAAGGGTCAATTCAAATATTTAAGCTCTGTGCCAAAAAGAGTTTTTAAGTTTTGTCTATATATGCCTATGTTAAATCAGGGTTCTATTTGCACCCGGGGCTCATGATTTGAACAAGCTTGGTAGAGGTCCATTAGGCACTTCTAAATGCTCAATATCTAAGCTCTAGGTCATACAGTTCTAGACAAGATGTTTCCCAAAATAAGCGTTGGTTAAATCAAAAGTACCTCCTCGTATGACACCAGTACTGGTTTTTCCAGGAAGCGGACTCGACAGTGACTCGACAAGCTTTCTTCACAACCGAGCTAAAATAATTAAGTTTAAACTAAGTGACCCAACAGTAACAGCAGAGTTATGGGCCTTAGACTTAGTAAAGATTCAGGCATCCTGTAAGGCAACTTTGTGGCACCACACTGCTTCTTAATCAATTGACATAGAGTCACCAACTTTGAGGAAAAAGAAATGTTTATTGAAATGAGGAGTTGTGCACCTTTTTTCCTTCTTATTTTATCAGGACAGCTGAATTATGGTCTTTGACTTAGTCAAAATAGAGGTTTTTAATATTGTGGCGATTTTGCACAACCTCTATACTTTTTGTTTCAAAGCCCAAATATTCATGTACATTACATCAAGCGGGACAAAATTTGTAAGTGTCATTCAGTAGCCCTTTTGGGCGAAGCCCGAATATAGGTAAACGTACGGGTGATTAATTGAATACGATTACAATAACACAACTGACATCCCTTTTGAATCACTCCCACAACACAATGTGACGCCAGTGGCAAATGCCTAGCTGGGCAAATGCAAGTTGTAGGCACACAGTTTCCAGGGATTTATGATTCTATATCGTCACAGCTGCATTCTTATACATATTGTGGCGGAAAAATAAAGACCATTATTATTTGAGTTAAACTGTTAATCATCGTAAGGATAATTCTAGGCGGACGGATGGAGAGAACAATAGCTGAACTCTTACAATAGAAAAATATGTCTTATAAGTTATTGAGGTCTGACGCAATGTGACTGTGACCTCGTGTATGTTTAAGCTCAAGCTAAGATGTTTTCTTTTATTTTTTCGATTGTTATATATTTTTGATAAAATTATTTTATGTTGGTTTTAAGAGTAATTTTTTTTTCTGGGGTTTTCAAATTATGGAGCAACGGGATACATGTCTTACGATCTGTTTCTATATTAGAAAGATCTCTACTTAAAGAAGTGTTGCCCAAAGTATTTTAATAAATGAGCCAAACTGTATGAAAACCTTAATTTAGACAGTTAAAAGTTCACTGCATAATAAATATGGGTGACCAGAACTGTCATAGTAATAGCTCGTTTATGGGCACTACTTAGCACACAGTAAAATACAACATGTCATAGAGTGAAGTAAAATGGTATTTCCATTTTTAAAAATGCTTCGTTGCTTTTACCTTTTCAGTGCCGAAATTATGAAAATTCTGGTCACCCATATTTATTATGCAATGAACTTTTAACTGTCTAAATGTAGGTTTTCATACAGCTTGGCTCATTTATTTATACATGTACTAGTACAGTGCGAACCTGAGCTTAAAATTAAATTACCCTTCAAAACGATCAGACTATATGTCAAATAAGATGCTTAATATACCATGAATGTTCTTAGATCATGTAAAAAATATCACTCGTATTCGATCGATAGAAACGAAAATAATTAATAAACGTTACAAAATAGGTGGGTTAACGGTTTTTGATTACACCGTCAAAAACATTTTAACTATATTCAATATAGATAAAACTGCCCTATGGATTCTTGTTTTTTGGTTACAACTTTGACAAATCTAATATTCGTTTATCTAAGATTGTTAATCAGTGCTTAAACTTAAAAGTCCCAGGAGCACTTTGAATGTAAAATTAAAGATGTGTAACTGGCGAAATTTGTCATTATTTGTACGAAACACATTCCTAACAAAGCTGTTTAAATCGAAGGTACTGGCACATGCTATATATAGCGCATTATTTTTTTCAATGATATTGCAATTTCAGACAACGCTTTTAAGTAATAACAGTTAGAGACGAAATAGAGAAATTTATACAATATAGAAACCCAAAGGAGGAAGCGCTAACGACCGACTGGGTTTCTATGTTGGATAAATTTCTCTATTTTAGCCTCTAACTGACTTAGTGTTTGCCCTACATTTAGACTTTATTTACAACATTTTATTATGTCATGCGCAAACAGGTTTATAGAGTCTGGCTGTATTAAGATAGAGTGACACATACAATAACCTGTCAGAAGTTTATGGCAAATAGACAGGGAACATTAAAATTTTGTTAGACGTTTTTATTGGACAAAATGTAGGGCAAACACTAAGTGCGGAAGCGACAAACATACTATACGCCAACGTTGTTTTAGTATAAATAGAACACAGTTCTAATCTATCATTATCCTACCCGTGAAAGCGTTTTTCTATAAATTAGAAGTTAAAGTGATCCTGTGGCTTTAAATGTCTTTAGTCAATAAAGATAGTTACCTGGACGGGTAATATCACATTAAAGCTGATCGCTCTCAGATTTTAGTGAAAAAATAATGTTCTCAAAAACTGTCTGAAAATGGCGAATCATCAAATAAAAAAAGTTCCAGTATAAATTCATATAAAGTGTATCTGTTTATTTGAAATCATACGGTATCAAATTATAAAGCGTTACAAAAGCTTTTGAAATTCCAATAAAAACGTATAGTGTAACGGTGCCGTAAAACCAAGCTCACAAACCTTTTCAACAAATTTCTCTTACTGCTACCTAGATTTGTACTTGTATTGTTGATTCTAGCAATTACTTTCACATTTTATGTTTTAGTATTTTATCATGGGAATATTTTTTACCGGAAACTGAACAAGCAGCTTTAAAAATGACGTCTGTACTCGTCTGGGTAAAGAGCTTAGAATGATATCGCTATCTTTCTTCGCTTTACAGTCCCGGCATTTCAAAATGATCGCGTGATACAAATGTCATGTGGAAGTGTATTTTAAGATTTTAATATTAAATTCTCTGCCATGCAATTTGTACCACTCGATCATTTTGAAATTTATGTAACGGATGAACCTACCTAAATTGTCTTCGTAAATGCTACACATGATTGCTTTCGTGCATCGATAGCTGAAATAAGCTGGCAGATATTGGAAGGGTCGATAATAAGATAAAAAAAGGAAAAAGCAGGAGGTCGGTTAGGGTTAGGGTTAGGGGCGTTGGAAGTTTCGTTTAGTATAGCTTAGCTATACATGTACTGTTCATGTTAGCTATTTTCGCAACCTCGCGAAAAAAGAAAAACAACAACAAGCAAACCGCGATTCTTTATTGCATTGTCGCCGTTTCAGAAAATGCAAAAATGAATCTGATATATTTCGACCGGAGTATGGTGGCTGTTTTTTTTCCGTTTTCGTTCCGGTCCCGCCGCCAAATATGTCAATTGTTGTATTGGTGCCCTTTTTGTCGTTCTGGCGTGTTGGCTCCTTTCAGATGCACCAACACGAGAGACGAAATGGCAGAAATCAGCCACCATACCCACCAGTACGACTATTACCTTATTTGTCGTATCGGCGCACTTGTTTGTCGCGCTGGCGTGTTTTCGGGGCGCCAACACGCTTAAACGATAAAACAATAGCCCCGATAAGACATTTTCATACACTCCAGGACGACAACACGACACTGAAATTTGTCGTTCTGACGCCCTACATTGAGTATTGGCGCTTCAAATGTGTGAATGTTGCGTGTTCACGGGTCGCCAACACGCAAGAACGACACATTCTTGTGTGTTTGCGCCCCCGCAAAAAAATACAAAAATATCATTTTTCGTATTGGCGCGCTTTATTTGTCGTTCTAGTGTGTTTGCACCCTTCAGAAGGTACAACATACCAGAATGAAATGGCAGAAATCAGCCATCGTACCCGGGCGCTGATTAAGCCAGGAAGAACTGATAAAGTGTGTACATATGATATCAGGACAGTTATCAAATTCTACAAAGATTTAACTCGGTTACAGTAAACATAAGGAGATGTTTTGCGTATTGTAGATACGTCGCCGCAATATTGACAAACAATTTCCATTTTCTTTGGTTCTGTTTTGTTTTAAGTTTGGTAAACTGATTTTGGTACAAATTGATTTAACAGGGTATTTAAAAACGATTTTATTCTAAAAAGCCGCTCAGATTCATCTAAATATTGTACTGCGTGCGATTTATAGTGTTGTTGTGTTTGTTTTCCAAATTCCGAAAGGACTGAAAACCTTTTGCCTTTTATGTACTACAGGTCGAAGATGCAGAAGACAGTAGGCGTTAGTATTTTTGTGATAATTTGCACTGTAGTTGTAAGTAGCGTTAGCACCGCCATTCCAAACTGGATATATGCGGATGAAGACTTCATTAAAGCACACACAGGTTTGTGGGAAGAATGTGTCAAAGTTGGAGGCAGCGGGTTTAAATGTGCAATTATGCCATACGGTAAGAACTAATAGTTAACTTTTCACATGTTTAATTACCGTATTCTATTTTTTTTTCGTGTGGGAAAACAAACCTAAGAGCATTAGCCGAACACCCGTTCCGACCGTAATTTAGTCATTTTACGGGGGGTGGGGGCAGATATCCGAACCATCGTTCAAGGGAAGAGGCTGCCAACTTTCTCACATAATGAGACATGGTCGGTAGCAGTGCTCGAACCCACGACCCTTAATCAATCGATATTTCGCGTCAGCATCTCTAACCACTCGACCACGGAGGTGGACAAGAGCACCAAAATTAGATGAAATTAAGTGTTTCAGTTTCTTTGGAAATACATAACTCAGTCTGTTAAAGATTTAATACGCTGAATGAATACCATAAAGCACACACTGAGAGTCAGGGATTTAAAACAATCTAAAAATACCATTTTCCGGTATTAACAGCCAGGGTACGGAAAAAACGTTTTAGCTGTTCTAATCGCATACATATGGCCTCCTATGAATATCAATACCAGCGTATATTAAGCGTCGGTACATAGTTTCACGGCCACATTATCAATTATAAAATGGCTAAGCTCTTTTCGCTCAAAATATCCGTTGTTCTACAAATTGCTGTTTTTCAGTATATGACTGGGTGCAAGCGGTACGTGCTTTAATGATTCCCGGGACAATCTTACTTGGAATAAGTTTGTTACTAGCATGCATCTTTGCGAGAGACTTATCCATTCACAGCAGGGCAAATAAGTGTATCTTTTGTTTGATATCTGGAGGTTTGTATCATGCTTGTATTTAGTGACAATGACAGGGGACAGTACTCGACTTGCATGAGGAACCTCCCCTTTTGTATCGCATCAATCAATCATTCAATGGATAATGTTATTCTTAAAGCCTTTCTTGCATGCAGGAATATGCACATCTTTTCGGGTTGTTTTAAAGTTAATAAATTGACTACTATGTAGAATTTAGACCAACAAAAGGACAATAACTCAATACATACTGGACAGATCTGCACGTACTACAGTGTTAATTATAAACATAATTTTAAGTATAATGGAAATTCATCAATCGTGTAGTGAGATACAGGAAAACAAATAATCTGAAATTCTATTCAACAAAATGATCAAGTGTTGAGATACTACATGAGATAACACAGTTATGTTTAAAAATAGTTTGCACCGATAACTGATAAAATTTTATTGTATATTGGTTTATAGTTTCTGTATGAATCTTGGTAAAATATCTCGATGTTTTGCTTACCTGACAAAAAGTTCCAGGCTGAGCTATTACGTCTACCATTTCCTTCAAATTTCCTTCAGATGATATTGTCCCCACAAACCACAGGTCAAATGTTAATGAAACTTGGCACGGATGTTCCTTGCATAAAGCTCTATCAAAATTGAACCTGTTCGGGGGAGGGGGTGTTTCACTTGATCTTACATAGGCTTATATAGGAAATATTCTCTGAAACCACGAGACATTGAGCTTAGATATTTAGCGTGTAGCATTGACTAGTGGACCTCACAAGATTATTTAAAATTGACTCAGCCACAGGGTTCACTTGAATGTACATTGCTCTATTTCAAAAACGTTTTCTCCCAAACCAAAGAGCATAATTAAAGCCAATATATTAAATATACAGCATTATCGAAGCTTGTTCAAATATTGTCCCTTGAGTCCAAATTGACATCACTCCCGGGGGTCACTTGACTTTACGTAGGTTTCTATAGGAAATCTTTAGAGAACTCTTTTTCTCTAAAACCATAAAGTCCTCTTTGTCATTTTTTTTAAACTTAATTAACCGTGATTCATTGTTGACCCACATTCTCCTTGTATGACAGTTCGGTTAATTACTAACTTATTTGGAACGCCTTGACTGCCTCGTATTGATAAGGTTCTTCTTTGTAGAGGACACATTCATGTTTTTATAAAGATACAAAAAATTAACAATTTGTTCTGTGCATTAAAAAGATTGTGATGTATGTTTATCAAATGGTTTTTGTGCATTTAATATATCGTTGTTTGCATTTTTCATCATAGCCTTTGCATATTACAGTTTTGTTGTATAAGATACAATAACTAGTTCAGTGCATTAACCAGTTTGTGGTGTACGATGTGCAAACATTGTTACGTATATAGATAAGAAATGCATTATTTTCTGCGCATCAACCATTTGACCCTACAGCAGACAGCCAAATACAATGGAGACGGGTTTATCGCTTTTGTTTATCCCGCCAAAATGTTATTTAAATAACGAACTGAAATTTAAAAATTTAATTTTGCACACACAAATCTATAACTACAAAAAGAAAATATTCACTTGACAAGTGTACACAATGAACTTGTAAAATGCACATAAGAAAGTGGTTTTTAAAGCGGCACTCCATACATCTAGCAGATTATATTCTCGAAACATAGATTATGTTCAATGAATGTAAAATGATAAATTAGTACAATTTCAAAGAAGAACTTTTGGCGAAAAATGCCTCATTTTACCACAATTAATCAATATACTCGTAGAGGTTTTCTGTAATTAATCGCATCCACCCATTAATTGTACAACAACAACTCTACATAGATTATTGAATGGTTTATAGTACTGCAGTATATTTTAAACCGCTGATTTGATCAATAATAACTGGAAATGCATAGCTGAAACTTTTAGGTTAAAGTTACAATACTTTCAAAGATTTTATTATTTATGTTTTGGAGGTTATATTGTTTGACATCAGTTATAGGGTATGTCCCTTTAAGTTATCTGTTTAGAGGAACTGTAACGATAGTATGTTTAACGGTCTGCACTCCGAAAATGATATTGATACTTAAAACTTAGGTTGTATCCAATTGTCACTATATTTTGTTTTTGCAGGCATGTTACTTATAATAGCCGTGATTGTGTTTGCAATTAAAGTGGACTTGGGCGATGCCATAATTGACGTATCGTACGATTCTGCATTCTACCTGGCGATAGCAGCCGCTGTTGTCGCGATTTTTACAGCACCTGTAGTTCATAAAGCCAAAATCACATCAAGGGACGGATATACAGCTATATAGCATAAATAAGCACATTTAACAAATGATGGCAATTTTGTGTGACAGCAAGCCTCGTTTTCAGAGCAAAACGTGTTATACGTTATAAATATATGTATTTATTTCGTTTTGTCGCGGTATATTAATGGTTTTATATAAGTATATCATTAAAGGTTGTTTATACTTATGCAACCTCGATTATCCCTTCAATAAACATTCTTTTTATTGTGTTATATAATAAAACATTGTGGAAGTCCAAGAGCAGTAACTCTGCAAAGTCTCAATGAAAATACTCAAAATGTACATATGTCATGTTATTCTGCATATCTAATATCAGTGCAATCCACATCGGTTGATAATCTATTGATAAAAGTTAGTCCTTCAAATTACAAAATGTCAAAGCTAGGTTGAATGTACCTGTACTTGAAGTGTTTGCATATCTATTCATGATCAACACGTTCATCGCGTGACTTATTAAGAAAACACGTTTCACACTACAGTCAATCAAGTGTTAAAGACCACCTGTGAATAAAGACAAACACCGGTGAATAAAGACTATCTTTCAACAAAGACCCATAGACCCCGGTTTCTTCCGATTAGTTGTCTTTTTTGTATATTACATCTGAAAAGTGTTTGCAATCCAAGTTTTTGTATCAATTTAAATTCTAGCATGCATGTTTGTTTTAAATATGAAATAAGAACTTTTTGTATAATCATGTAAAGCCAATTTGTGTATACTCTATATTTCTTTTTTATTTTGCTTATTTTAGTAGACGTTTTTAAAGCCAAACAGGCTTTTAGTTTTATTACTTTGTACCTTATTCGAAAATAAATTATATTTATGTTGTAGAGAAGTTGTTTTCTAGTTTAACGTCTCTAAAGAAATGAGAAAAAACAACAATATTATTGTTGGATTTTGGTTTGCTTTGAATATTATTAAATCTGCACAGACGAATTTCGGGCATCTGTTGCTTACACAAGAAGACCAATATGGTCATTATATCGCTCACTTTGTTACCATTGTCTATAATAAACGTCAACAATAGCAGAAAGACCAATTTCAAATATTTAAGCTCTGTGCCAAAAATAGTTTTTAAGTTTTGTCTATATATGCCTATGTTAAATCAGGGTTCTATTTGCACCCGGGGCTCATGATTTGAACAAGTTTGGTAGAGGTCCATTAGGCACTTCTAAATGCTCAATATCTAAGCTCTAGGTCATTCAGTTCTAGACAAGATTTTTCCCAAAATAAGCGTTGGTTAAATCAAAAGTACCTCCTCGTATGACACCAGTAATGGTTTTTCCAGGAAGCGGACTCGAGAGTGACTCGATAAGCTACAAGCTTTCTTCACAACCGAGCTAAAAATAAATTAGTTTAAACTAAGTGACCTAACAGTAACAGCAGAGTTATGGGCCTTTGACTTAGTAAAAATTTAGGCATCCTGTAAGGCAAGTTTGTGGCACCACACTGCTTCTTAATCAATTGACATAGAGTCACCAACTTTGAGAAAAAATGTTTATCGAAATGAGAAGCTGTGCACCTTTTTTCCTTCTTGTTTTATCAGAGCAGTAAAGGGCTGAATTATGGTCTTTGACTTAGTCAAAATAGAGGTTTTACATATTGTGGCGATTTTGCACCAGTCTATACGTTTTGTGTCAAAACCCAAATATTCATGTACATTAGATCAAGCGGGACAAAATTTGTAAGTGTCATTCAGTAGCCCCTTTGGGCGAAGCCCGAATATAGGTAAAACGTACGGGTAGTTAATTGAATACGATTACAATAACACAACTGACATCCCTTTTGAATCTCTCCCACAACACAATGTGACGCCAGTGGCAAATGCCTAGCTGGGCAAATGCAATTTGTAGGCACACAGTTTCCAGGGATTTATGATTCTATATCGTCACAGCTGCATTCTTATGCACATTTTGGAGGAAAAATAAAGACCATTATTATTTGAGTTAAACTGTTAATCATCGGTAGGACAATTCTAGGCGGACGGATGGAGAAAACAATAACTGAACTCTAACAAAAGAAAAATATATCTTATAAGCTATTGAGGTCTGACGCAATGTGACTGTGACCTCGTGTATGTTTAAGCCCAAGCTAAGATGTTTTCTTTTCTTTTTTCGATTGTTTTATATTTTTGATAAAATTATTTTTATGTTGGTTTTAAGAGTAATTACTTTTTTCTGGGGTTTTCAAATTGTGGAGCAACGGGTTACATGTCTTACGGTCTATTTCTATATTAGAAAGATCTCTACTCATAGAAGTGTTGCCAACATTATTTTAAACAGAGAACACCCATTTTACTAGTTCGTTTATGGGCCCTACTTAGCACACAGTAAAAACAACATGTCATAGAGTGAAGTGAAATGGTATTTCTATTTTTAAAAATGCTTCGTTGCTTTTACCTTTCCAATGCCGAAATTATGAAAATTCTGGTCACCCATATTTATTATGCAATGAACTGTTTAAATGTAGGTTTTCATACAGCTTGGCTCATTTATTTATGCATGTACTAGAAGTACAGTGCGAACCTGAGCTTAAAATTACATTACCCTTCAAAACGATCAAACGATATGTCAAATAAGATGCTTAATATACCATGAATATTCTTAGATCGTAAAAAATATCACTCGTATTTGATCGAAAGAAGCGAAAATAATTAATAAACGTTAAAAAAATAGGTGGGTTGTCGGTTTTTGATTACACAGTCAAAAACTTTTTAACTATATTCAATATAAATAAAACTGCCCTATAGATTCTTGTTTTTTGGTTTCAACTTTGACAAATCTAATATTCGTTTTTCTACGATTGTTAATCAGTGTTTAAACTTAAACTTAAAAGTCCTAGGAGCACTTTGAATGTAAAATAGAGAAATTTATACAATATAGAAACCCAAAGGAGGAAGCGCTAACGACTGACTGGGTTTCTATGTTGGATAAATTTCTCTATTTTAACCTCTAACTGACTTAGTGTTTGCCATACATTTAGACTTTATTTACAACATTTTATTACGTCATGCGCAAACAGGTCTATAGAGTCTGGCTGTATTAAGATAGAGTGATACATACAATAACCTGTCAGAAGTTTATGGCAAATAGACAGGGAACATTATTTTTTTTAGACATTTTTATTGGACAAAATGTAGGGCAAACACTAAGTGCGGAAGCGACAAACATACTATACGCCGATGCTGTTTTAGTATAAATAGAACACAGTTCTATCATTATCGTACCCGTGAAAACGTTTTTCTATAAATTAGAGAATTTAAAGTGATCCTGTGACTTTAAATGTCTATAGTCAATAAAGATAGTTACCTGGACGGGTAATATCACATTAAAGCTGCTCGCTCTCAGATTTGAGTGAAAAAATAATGTTCTCAAAAACTGTCTGAAAATGGCGAATCATCCAATAAAAAAAGTTCCAGTATAAATTCATGTAAAGTGTATCTGAAATCATATGGTACCAAATTATAAAGCGTTACAAAAGTTTTGAAATTCCAATATAAACGTATAGTGTAGCGGTGTCGTAAAACCAAGCTCACAAACCTTTTCAACAATTTCTCTTACTGCTACCTAGATTTGTACTTGTATTGTTGATTCTAGCAATTACTTTCACATTTTATGTTTTAGTATTTTATCATGGGAATATTTTTTACCGGAAACTGTGAACAAGCAGCTTTAAAAATGACGTCTGTACTCGTCTGGGTAAAGAGCTTAGACTGATATCGCTATCTTTCTTCGCTTTACAGTCCCGACATTTCAAAATGATCGCGTGATACAAATTTCATGTGGAAGTGTATTTTAAGATTAGGTTTTCCATGGAAGAGCCCATAATAAATCTACGGAGAATTAATGTTAAATTAAAATTCTCTGCCATGTAATTTGTACCACTCGATCATTTTGAAATTTATGTAACGGATGAACCTACCTAAATTGTCTTCATAAATGCTACACATGATTGCTTTCGTGCATCGATAGCTAAAATAAGCTGGCAGATATTGGAAGGGTCGATAATTAGATAAAGAAGGAAAAAGGCAGGAGGTGGGTTAGGGTTAGGGGCGTTGGAAGTTTCGTTTAGTATAGTTTAGCTATAGATGTACTGTCCATGTTGGCTATTTCCGCAACCTCGCGTAAAATTTTTAAAAAAACAACAACAAACAAACTGCGAATCTTTATTGTTTTGTCGCCGTTTCAAAAGATGCAAAAGTGAATCTGATATGTTTCGACCGGAGTATGGTGGCTGATTTCTTCCAATTCGTTCTGGTGCCCCCACCAAATATGTCATTTTTTATTGGCGCGCTTTATTTGCCGTTCTAACGTGTTGGCGCATTTCAGTTTCACCAACACGTGAGAACGAAATGGCAGAAATCAGTCACCATACCCACAAGTACGACAATAACCATTATTTGTCGTATCGGTGCACTGGTTTGTCGTGCTGGCGTGTTAATGGGACGCAAACACGCCAGAACGACGAAACAACAGCCCCAATACGATATTTTCATACACGCCAGGACGACAACACGACACTGAAATTTGCCATTAAAATTTAATGTTGGCGCCTCAGATTTGTCGTGCTTGCGCTACGCCAATGTCCCAGAACGGCGGGGTGGGGTAAGATGGGGTGGAGGAGGGGGAGGGGGCGGTGGTACTTCCTCATATGACACCAGTACTGGTTTTTCGAGGAAGCGGACTCGAGAGTGACTCGATAAGCTACATGCTTTCTTCACAATCAAGCTAAAATAAATTAGTATAAAATAAAAATAAACACACCAGAACGAAATGGCAGAAATCAGCCAGCATACCTGGGCACTAATTAAACCAGGAAGCAAATTCTACAAACTCGGTTAGAGTAGATATAAGGAGTTTTTTTTAATATTGTAGATATGTCGCCGATATATTGACAAAGTCTTCCTTGTTTTCTTTGGTTTTGATTTGTTTTAATTTTGGTAAACTGATTTTGGTACAAATAATTTAAAAGGGTATTTAATTAATGATTTTATTCTAAAAAGCCGCTCAGATTTATCTTGATATTTTACGGCGTGCGATTTATAGTTTTGTTGTGTTTGTTTTAAAACCGAATTTCGAAAGGATTGAAAACCTATTCCTTCTGTGTATTACAGGGCGAACATGCAGACGACAGCAGGCGTCAGTATTTTTGCGATACTTTGCACTATAATTGCAAGTAACGTTAGCACCGCCATTCCACACTGGATATACATGTATGAGAGTGAAGAACATTCAGGATTGTGGGAAGATTGTGGCAAAGCCGTAAGCGGCGTGTCAGTGTGCTTAGCTTTAACAGACGGTAAGAAATAATGGTTTATCTATTCACATGTTTAATGACTATCTTGTAAACTGTTTTTCTTATGGAAAAAAACAAAACTAAGAACACCACTGTTAGTCTAGGCGGTTGAACTTTTGACCTGGAATGCGATTAAAAGTTATGTGTTAGGATTAGATACATTTGAATTATTGAACTGCCTGTAACATTTCCCCACCCACCTTGGAAAGTATACCTTCTTGTACAAGTCACTGTTGTTTTACACATATATGATTGGTTGAACAAATGATATCCTTTATCAGGCATTTTTCTATAAATATTTTAAAGAACGGAAACAAAATATAAGTATTTTGCAAAAAAGTAAAAAAATAGGTATTTTCTTATAAACAATTGACTGATATTTGTACAGGAAATGGAAACTATATCATAACAAGACATATGCCCATAAACTTAGTAGTTATATGACAACAAATACAATTGATTTCAATTTTTAAGAAGACGACTTTGGAAGTCCCGATCGGGCAATGTTGCCAGCCTAGTTATGCACTGGCACCAGACGAACAATTTCGAGTACGAAATAAAGTACGGGGATCAGTTATTATGTGTGTATTGCTTTGAAAGATATATCTAACAATTTTTAAAAAATATATCTCTTGTCTTTTAAAAGATATCTCTTTCAATTCCAGATATTATCTCTATTGCGTAATAAGATATCTTTAAAGAAGTGATATCTCTTCTACTTACAGAGATATCTCTGTCTCTGTTCAGGAGATATTTGTCTGTGATACAAAGACATCTCTCAACGTGAAAGAGATGTGTTTTGAAATGTATACAAACCAATAATAGAATTTAATTATTAGTGAACAGCCCGAATTGTGTTCAGAAACATAAAAACGAGTGAGGAAAAGGAATTGGCACTGATGATTCTAGTGCCTGGAGGTTGCTTTCCAATGATGTATTCGGGGGCCCTTAGTCGGTAACAAAAACATTTTTTACATGTACACGTGTATTTAAAAGTCATGTGGAACCATACACTTCTGTATTCGCGCATCAATGAATGTCAAAGCCTGCCAACTTTGAGTCGACTTTAAATAAATGAATTGAATTTTTGCCTTGATTAAATGTTTACTGACTGTTCAAAAAGCTACTCATTTAAGCTACGGATGATATATTCGTAAATTAACTAAATTAAGTTTTATAAAATTAACCAAAAACCATACCTGAAGTCGCAATTCAACCTAATCGAAAATGTTTGGCAAGTTATTCATTTGACAAAAACCTTAGTGAATCATATGAATCAAGCCATGAATCAAAACACTTAAAATAATCAAGCGAATAAGCTTGAGCGGTATTCAACAGAAGTTCAGACTATGAATTTACAAAACGATGTTGTCAATGACATGCGGAAAAAGAAGTTACCAGTCCCGCCAATTTTCTCACTTAGTCATAGTAGGAGAGAACTTTACACTTTACAGATTTGTATATACTTGTTTGTTTTTTAGACATACTCTTTAGTCGAGCATGATTTGATAACCAACAACAAAGCTCAGAATTCTTCTAGCTAGATACTCTGTTGAATTGTACAACCTTATAAATCTAAGTTATGGAGTCTAGGAGATGGACTGGATGTTCTGTTTTAAAACATCTAAGACAATTTCATTTACAACTGAACTTATATGCATTCTAATCATAGTTAAAATTTCATTTGTTGTCATCTGCACTACAATATAAACAATGAATAAATTATTTGGGGGACCTGTGCAATTATTCAGGGGTCTGGTACCACCAGTGCAATAAGATGTGATATGATACATGTGATATAATGATGCTAGCTATGCATCTATTTATTGATATCAAAGAACTGTTTCTTGCCAACTCAATTTTGTAGTTCTAGGTCACGTTTTGCTAAAGCTTAAAGGGTACTTTTATATGTTTAAATTTTTACTGTAAAATAGACTAGGTAACAGAATTTTAAAGCTCAGTTGTATGTATGTACATGTACATAATTATATGACATTAAAAAGTCTCTTGTAATGGCCATATACTGTTTTATATTTGACATGTTTTTTATTGTATTATGTGTGTATATGGACGAGACTGTTATAAACTATAAAATCAAAATCAAAATAAATTATTCGAGCGAATAAAATCTAAATTTGCGTACCAGGATATCTTATTGATACAATCTCATGCATTTGCAAATAAAACAATTTGCCATATTGAAGACGGATGTGGTTATTATTATTAATCCGGATATGTATGAAATAAAATACATTATTATTCAACTTTACAAAATTACACACTGTATTAGATCAATTGCACACATGATATGAAACAGGTGGAGCTAATACAAATCATAACTGATCCAATATGAGAAAAGCAAGGCCAATACGAGAAAACAGTACCAATACGGAATTCAAGCATTCTGATTGGTTTAAAAGAGAGGGCCAATACGGAGAAGTCACTTCCGTTAGATTTTTAAACGACGCCATTTTGTTTTTGCCATTACATTTTTAGACTCCTGCTGATATCTTATTTCAAGTTGAATACAAATAAAATTGTTATTGTTACAAGAACATTTATATTCTTGTTTTTCTCACTTACCAGACAGAAAAATCTCAATTTTTAGCAGTAATGGAAAATCTCATCTCAAATAGGGTTACCACACACTCCCCGTGCGAACTGCTTAAAAATCGAAAAACGACTGTAACATTTTTACTTTTGAAATAAACATAGGGTTATGGGAATTCATTTTCTTAGTTAGATCATTTTCTGTCCATCTAAAGCATTTTCGAAGTAAAATTCGAGAAAAAGTTGATTTTCATTTGTTTATCTCCATCCAGTATTTACACTTATTTCTTCTTACTTGTGTGAAAATGCGATTCAAACGGTGAGAAATAAATACTTTGTTTAGCCAACATTGAAAAGCTGAATAATAAAATTATCAGTAATCAAGTGATTTCATATTGGCCTTGTTATTTGTCCTCGGCCAGTCGTATTGGCCCTCGGCCTTCGGCCTTGGGCCAATACGACCACCCTCGGACAAATAACAAGGCCAATGTGAAATCACTTGAATAATAACATTATATTATTTTCTTGAAATTAACATACGGCGTACTTTTGCCTACATCACCGTTCCTAAAATAGATTGTTGTTTTCATTTACACCAATCTCTGCCTGGGAATTAATTGGAACATTTGACAGGACAAAAAAATAGCTAAACATATTTTACGCAGATAACGACAAAAAATAAAGTGTTATTTCAAGTTATAGAAAATTAATAAAGTATCATCACGCCTTGAATGCAAGGTCTTTACATCTAAGTCTAAAAACTTGGTTTCAATAAATAGTGCCAAGTATACGTATATAATCAGTTCATTTCATAATAAAGCGTAACTCCCTGTTAATACATAACATGGAAAATTAGTTCGAAAGCGGACTTAGTATACTAAAAGTCTATTAAGCCTCAAACTGAAATTTAAATGCTTATGTACCTTTAAACTGTTTAAACGCATTTTATCATTACGTAGAAAATGTGTAGAACATCTATAAGAAGGGTAGTCTGAAAATTAAAACTCAAACAGTTTTCCAACAAGACGCTGGTATTAAGTGTCGAGATTTAATTTGTTACGCATGATGGAGAAAGACCTGTATACATGCTGAAAACCAAATGTTATTGCCGTCAAAATAATTACGATATAAGACATTTAGAATATCTAAACATACGAATGAAATTTATATGCTTTGTACGCGCCGATGGCTGTGCAAATGATAGCAATCAAACTATTTTAAGTGAATTTTACAATAATTATTTTTTGAAGTTCTATCAACATCTTCAGATGGTTGTTTGTACATGGAGAACCACTCTGGATATTTACGATATCCTAGACAGTCTATGCATTGACATAAAAATTTCCTACTTTCCATATATTAAATAAGTCATAATTCAAAAGTTTAGTATTAATGATACAGACTTTTAGTGACAATGCGATTAAAAGTTATGTGTTAGGATTAGATACATTTGAATTATTGTACTGCCTGTAACATTTCTCCAACAACCTTGCACAGTATACATTCTTTTGCAAGTCACTGTTGTTTTAGTAGCTTCAGAACTACATGAAACATATAAAAAATTACACATATATAATTGGTTGAACAAATGATATCCTTTATCAGGCATTTTTCTATAAATATTTTAAAGAATGGAAACAAAATGTAAGTATTTTGCAAATAATTAAAAAATAGGTATTTTTCTAAAAATAAATGCCTGATATTTGAAAAGAAATGGAAACTATATCATAACAAGACATATGCCCATAAACTTTGATATAGTAGTGATAGTTAGCAACATTAATAGAATGTGCGATACTTTTAAGCACTTGCATGTGAGAGGGTATGTGATTGGGTATTTTTCAAACATTCGGCGGCTATCTTGGCGGCCATCTTGTTCCCAGGCGGGAACTTTTGGGAACTTTGTGTTTATGGATACTACATACATTGAACTTAAGTTTCATTTCTGTATGAATTTTATCCGAGTTCAGCCTATTTTGAGGCTCAACAGCCTTGACTACAGGCTGTTGAGATTTGACCCGGACACAATTCATACAGATATCATTTTTGAATGCTGGCTGGAAATGACTTTCTTTGGCACGAATTATAAAGTTCCCGAAGATTTCAGGTTGGGGAAATGATTTTTAGGGCATGTTCTGCATTTTTGATAATTTCATTGAGAATTTCTGGAATATTCACATAACTCTGTAACCATTCAATCGATTTTCAAATTATTGTACAGGTATGTCCATCATTGTTTGGTGAACTAATTATATTACCTGGGATGGATGATAGGGGGTGGTGATTCAAACTTCAGGTGACTGTGGCTTTGTATTTTCTGGTGAAATAAGTTTATTCACACTCTTTTGTCATTATTTATATCTCTAAGACCTTTCATAACTCTCTGTGAAAATACCAAGTAATTCATAGTAATTTCGCGATTTATCGTAATCTTGACTTCTCATCATTTAACAATAGTAAGGGAATCCCGATTGGGCAATGTAACCGGCCTGGTTAGGCACTGACCCCAGTCGAACAATTTCGAGTAAGGATCAGTTATTATGTGTTTGTTGCTTTGAAAGATATCTCTCACAATTTTATTTTGTAATACAAATGTATATATCTCTTGTCTTTTAAAAGATATCTCTATTGTGTAACAAGATATCTTTCAAGAAGTGATATCTCTTCTACTTACACTGATATCTCTGTCTCTGTTCAGAAAATATCTGTCTGCGATACAAAGACATTTCTCAACGTGAAAGAGATATCGCTATTAAAACTAAAGATATTTGTTTGAAATGAGAGACATATCTCTTTTCGGAATAAATAGTTAAATGTTGTTGTTGAATTAGTTGAACGCCCGTTCTAATCGTTACTTAGTCATTTTACGGGCAAGCAGATTACCGAACCATCGTTCCAGGGAAGAACGGCGAAGCTTCTCTATATCGACCAGGGCTCAAATCCATGACCCTCAATCATTCGATCAGAGGTTACAGTGATTTAACGGCTGCGAGTCTAACCAATCGACTGCGGAGGCGGACACGAGCACCAAAATTAGAGGAAATAAAATGTGTTTCAGTTTCTTTGGAAACACACAACTCTTTTACATCAAATACGCTGCATGAATACCATAAAGCACAAACTGAGAGTCGGGGATTTTAAACCCTCTAAAAGTACCATTTTACCGTATTAACAGCGAGGGTATAAAACACGTTTTGGCTGTTCTAATCGCATAAATATGGCCTCAAATGAATATTAACAATATCAATTATTACATAATAGAAAGAGCTCACTATTAATACTTTAAATCTGTCCAAAAGCGGATCTTTTCAAAGGAACAGTGCTATTGTTCATAGGGATGCTCAGTGTAAATTTACAGAATAAATACTCAATAGCAAAGAGGGTACATCATGATCAGATTCCATGGCTGATTATGATCTACACTCCTGGTCTACACTATTGGCAAAGGTAGAATCACTAGCTAATAGCAGGGTTAGATTCAGTCACAGAAAATCATGACTTACAACTAACTGCCGGGTTTGATGAAGTAATAAAAGAAGAAATAAATTTAAGCAGAATAAATGTTTTGATCAATACAAAATAGTTCGTAACCAAATTTCATCAATGATTAGAAGAAAGAAAAAACAATTCTACAATAAGGCGGTTAAAATTAAATGTCCCCTAGTTATATGTGGAAGTGTTTTAAAAACATAACATATGTCAGTAACATCCACAACAGTGTTTTACCATGTACTATTTCATATAATGGAAAACCAAGAGATGATAAATCTGATATATTGAATGCTTTAAATAAACATTTCTGTAACATTTCAAGT
>JAFMSR010000013.1:13834021-13855538 GCA_022818135.1 Saxidomus purpurata | reverse complement strand
ATAGTTATGCTACCTCGATTATCCTCCAATAAACATTCACATTTTTGTGTTATATAATAAAACATTGTGGAAGTCCAAGGGCAGTAACTCTGCAAAGTATCAATGAAAATACTCAAAATGTACATATGGCATGTTATTCTGCATATCCAATATCAATGCAATCCACATCGGTTGAAAATCTTTTTATAAAAGTTAGTCCTTCTAATTACAAAATGTCAAAGCAAGGTTGCATGTACCTGTACTTGAAGTACTAGTATGCAAAAACAAGGCTGCATGTACTTAAATATGCCATCACATCCGTTTTCTTTTAAAGAGTTCTCAACATTGTTGAACAAAATTGCATGCCCATATATGTATATACACGACCGTTGTCTGTATGCGACTGTATGTATATCTATTCATGAACAACACATGCATCGTGTGACTTATTTAAAGAAAACATTTCACACTACATTCAACCTAGTGTTAAAGACCACCTCTGAATAAAGACAATCCTGCCAATGTCGACCAGCAGGCAAAAAGGCTATCCGATTCAGTTATTGTGGAAACACCTGTGAATAAAGACCATCTGTCAACAAAGACCGAATTAGTTTCTTCCGGTTGGTGGTCATTTCTGTATATTACATCTGAAAACTGTTCGCAATTAAAGTTTTTGTATAAATTTAAATTCTAGTATGCATGGTTGTTTTAAATATGAAATAAGAACTTTTTGTATAATCATGTTAAGCAAATTTGTGTATACTCTGTATTTGTTTTTTATTTTGCTTATTTCAGTAAACGTTTTTAAAGCCAAACATGCTTTAGTTTTGTTACTTTGTACCTTATTCGAAAATAAATTCTATTTATGTTGTACAGAAGTTGTTTTCTAGTATAATGTCACTAAAGAAATGAGAAAAAAAAACAACAATATTATTGTTGGATTTTGTTTTGCTTTGAACATTATCTAATCTGCACAGACGAATTTCGGGCACCTGTCGCTTATACAAGAAGACCAAGATGGTCATTATATCGCTCACTTTGCTACCATTGTCTATAATAAACGCACCCGGGGTCATGATTTGAACAAGTTTGGTAGAGGTTCGTTGGTCACTTCTAAATGCTCAATATCTAAGCTCTAGGTCATACAGTTCTAGACAAGATTTTTCCCAAAATAAGCGTTGGTTAAGTCGACAGTACCTCCTCATATGACACCAGTACTGGTTTTTCGAGGAAGCGGACTCGAGAGTGACTCGATAAGCTACAAGCTTTCCTCACAACCGAGCTAAAAATAAATAAGTTTAAACTAAGTGACCTAACAGTAACAGCAGAGTTATGGGCCTTAGACTTAGTAAAAATTAAGGCATCCTGTAAGGCAAGTTTGTGGCACCACACTGCTTCTTAATCAATTGACATAGAGTCACCAACTTTGAGAAAAAATGTTTATTGAAATAAGAAGTTGTGCACCTTTTTCCTTCTTATTCTATCGGGGCAGTAACAGCTGAATTATGGTCTTTGACTTCTAAGTCAAAATAGAGGTTTTACATATGGTGGCGATTTTGCACCAGTCTCTACTTTTTGTTTCAAAACCCAAATATTCATGTACATTACATCAAGCGGGACATAATTTGTAAGTGTCATTCAGTAGCCCCTTTGGGCGAAGCCCGAATATAGGTAAAACGTATGGGTAATTAATTGAATACGATCACAATAACACAACTGACATCCCTTTTGAATCTCTCCCACAACACAATGTGACGCCAGTGGCAAATGCCTAGCTGGGCAAATGCAATTTGTAGGCACACAGTTTCCAGGGATTTATGATTCTATATCGTCACAGCTGCATTCTTGTTCATATTTTGACGGAAAAATAAAGACCATTATTATTTGAGTTAAACTGTTAATCATCGTTAGGACAATTCTAGGCGGACGGATGGAGAGAACAATAGCTGAACTCTTACAATAGAAAAATATATCTTGTAAGTTATTGAGGTCTGACGCAATTTGACTGTGACCTCGTGTATGTTTAAGCCCAAGCTAAGATGTTTTCTTTTCTTTTTTCGATTGTTATATATTTTTGATAAAATTATTTTTATGTTGGTTTTAAGAGTAATTACTTTTTTCTGGGGTTTTCAAATTGTGGAGCAACGGGTTACATGTCTTACGGTCTATTTCTATATTTGAAAGATCGCTACTCATAGAAGTGTTGCCCATATTATTTTAAACAGAGAGCACCCGTTTTACTAGTTCGTTTATGGGCCCTACTTAGCACACAGTAAAAACAACATGTCATAGAGTGAAGTGAAATGGTATTTCTATTTTTAAAAATGCTTCGTTTCTTTTACCTTTCCAATGCCGAAATTATGAAAATTCTGGTCACCCATATTTATTATGCAATGAACTGTCTAAATGTAGGTTTTCATACAGCTTGGCTCATTTATTTATGCATGTACTAGAAGTACAGTGCGAACCTGAGCTTAAAATTACATTACCCTTCAAAACGATCAAACTATATGTCAAATAAGATGCTTAATATACCATGAATATTCTTAGATCATGTAAAAAATATCACTCGTATTTGATCGAAAGAAGCGAAAATAATTAATAAACGTTAAAAAAATAGATGGGTTGTCGGTTTTTGATTACACAGTCAAAAACTTTTTAACTATATTCAATATAAATAAAACTGCCCTAGAGATTCTTGTTTTTTGGTTTCAACTTTGACAAATCTAATATTCGTTTTTCTAAGATTGTTAATCAGCTCTTAAACTTAAAAGTCCTAGGAGCACTTTGAATGTAAAATAGAGAAATTTATACAATATAGAAACCCAAAGGAGGAAGCGCTAACGACTGACTGGGTTTCTATGTTGGATAAATTTCTCTATTTTAACCTCTAACTGACTTAGTGTTATACATTTAGACTTTATTTACAACATTTTATTACGTTATGCGCAAACAGGTCTATAGAGTCTGGCTCTATTAAGATAGAGTGATACATACAATAACCTGTCAGAAGTTTATGGCAAATAGACAGGGAACATTATTTTTTTTAGACATTTTTATTGGACAAAATGTAGGGCAAACACTAAGTGCGGAAGCGACAAACATACTATACGCCGACGTTGTTTTAGTATAAATAGAACACAGTTCTAGCATTATCGTACCCGTGAAAACATTTTTCTATAAATTAGAGAATTTAAAGTGATCCAGTGACTTTAAATGTCTTTAGTCAATAAAGATAGTTACCTGGACGGGTAATATCACATTAAAGCTGCTCGCTCTCAGATTTGAGTGAAAAAATAATGTTCTCAAAAACTGTCTGAAAATGGCGAATCATCCAATAAAAAAAGTTCCAGTATAAATTCATGTAAAGTGTATCTGAAATCATATGGTACCAAATTATAAAGCGTTACAAAAGTTTTGAAATTCCAATATAAACGTATAGTGTAGCGGTGCCGTAAAACCAAGCTCACAAACCTTTTCAACAAATTTCTCTTACTGCTACCTAGATTTGTACTTGTATTGTTGATTCTAGCAATTACTTTCACATTTTATGTTTTAGTATTTTATCATGGGAATTTTTTTTACCGGAAACTGTGAACAAGCAGCTTTAAAAATGACGTCTGTACTCGTCTGGGTAAAGAGCTTAGACTGATATCGCTATCTTTCTTCGCTTTACAGTCTCGGCATTTCAAAATGATCGCGTGATACAAATTTCATGTGGAAGTGTATTTTAAGATTAGGTTTTCAATGGAAGAGCCCATAATAAATCTACGGAGAATTAATGTTAAATTAAAATTATCTGCCATGTAATTTGTACCACTCGATCATTTTGAAATTTATGTTACGGGATATAGTCATTAGGCTATTTTTATCTAACATTCACTGTGTGGGTCCCTGCTACGCTACACTCACCTGTGGGTGAACCTAGACTACATAATGTCTTCATAAATGCTACACATGATTGCTTACGTGCACCGATAGCTAAAATAAGCTGGCAGATATTGGAAGGGTCGATAATTAGATAAAGAAGGAAAATGGCAGGAGGTGGGTTAGGGTTAGGGGCGTTGGAAGTTTCGTTTAGAATAGTTTAGCTATACATGTACTGTCCATGTTGGCTATTTCCGCAACCTCGCGTTAAATTAAAAAAAAACAACAAACAAACTGCGAATCTTTATTGTTTTGTCGCCGTTTCAGAAGATGCAAAAGTGAATCTGATATGTTCGACCGGAGTATGGTGACTGATTTCTTCCAATTCCTTCCGGTGCCCTCGCCAAATATGTCATTTTTTATTGGCGCGCTTTATTTTCCGTTCTGACGTGTTGGCGCATTTCAGATGCACCAACATGAGAGACCGAAATGGCAGAAATCAGCCACCATACCCACCAGTACGACAATAACCATTATTTGTCGTATCGGTGCACTGGTTTGTTGTGCTGGCGTGTTAACGGGGCGCATACACGCCAGAACGACGAAACAATAGCCCCAATACGTAGATGTTGGCGCCTCAGATTTGTCGTGCTTGCGCTACGCCAATGTCCCAGAACGGCGGGGTGGGGTATGAGGGGTTGGAGGAGGGGGAGGGGGCGGTGGTACTTCCTCATATGACACCAGTACTGGTTTTTCTAGGAAGCGGACTCGAGAGTGACTCGATAAGCTACACGCTTTCTTCACAATCAAGCTAAAATAAATTAGTATAAAATAAAAATAAACACACCAGAACGAAATGGCAGAAATCAGCCAGCATACCTGGGCACTGATTAAACCAGGAAGCAAATCCTACAAACTCGGTTAGATTAGATATAAGGAGTTTTTTTAATATTGTAGATATGTCGCCGATATATTGACAAAGTCTTCCTTGTTTTCTTTGGTTTTGATTTGTTTTAATTTTGGTAAACTGATTTTGGTACAAATTAATTTAAAAGGGTATTTAATTAATGATTTTATTCTGAAAAGCCGCTCAGATTTATCTTGATATTTTACGGCGTGCGATTTATAGTTTTGTTGTGTTTGTTTTAAAACCGAATTTCGAAAGGATTGAAAACCTTTTCCTTCTGTGTATTACAGGGCGAACATGCAGACGACAGCAGGCGTCAGTATTTTTGCGATACTTTGCACTGTAATTGCAAGTAGCGTTAGCACCGCCATTCCACACTGGATATACATGTATGAGAGTGAAGAACATTTAGGATTGTGGGAAGATTGTGACAAAGCCGTAAGCGGCGTGTCAGTGTGCTTAGCTTTAACAGACGGTAAGAAATAATGATATATCTATTCACATGTTTAATGACCATTTTGTAAACTGTTTTTCTTATGGAAATAAACAAAACTAAGAACACCACTGTAAGTCTAGGCTGTTGAACTTTTGACCTGGAATGCGATTAAAAGTTATGTGTTAGGATTAGATACATTTGAATTATTGAACTGCCTGTAACATTTCCCCACCCACCTTGGAAAGTATACCTTCTTGTACAAGTCACTGTTGTTTTACACATATATAATTGGTTGAACAAATGATATCCTTTATCAGGCATTTTTCTATAAATATTTTAAAGAACGGAAACAAAATATAAGTATTTTGCAAAAAAGTAAAAAATAGGTATTTTCCTATAAACAAATGACTTTTATTTGTACAGGAAGTGGAAACTGATAAGTGATATCTCTTCTACTTACAGAGATGTCTCTGTCTCTGTTCAGGAGATATCTGTCTGTGATACAAAGACATCTCTCAACGTGAAAGAGATGTGTTTTGAAATGAATACAAACCAATAATAGAATTTCATTATTAGTGAACAGCATGAATTGTGTGAATGTTATTTTACATAAACGTAAAACGAGTGAGGAAAAGGAATTGGCACTGATGATTCTAGTGCCTGGAGGTTGCTTTCCAATGATGTATTCGGGGGCCCTTAGTCGGTAACAAAAACATTTTTACATGTACACGTGTATTTAAAAGTCATGTGGAACCATACACTTCTGTATTCGTGCATCAATGAATGTCAAAGTCTGCCAACTTTGAGTCGACTTTAAATAAATGAATTGAATTTTTGCCTTGATTAAATGTTTACTGACTGTTCAAAAAGCTACTCATTTCAGCTACGGATGATATATTCGTAAATTAACTAAATTAAGTTTTATAAAATTAACCAAAAACCATACCTGAAGTCGCAATTCAACCTAATCGAAAATGTTTGGCAAGTTATTCATTTGACAAAAACCTTAGTGAATCATATGTTTTTACCGTGTTTGCCATGAATCAAAACACTTAAAATAATCAAGCGAATAAGCTTGAGCGGTTTTCAAAAGAAGTTCAGACTATGAATTTACAAAACGATGTTGTCAATGACATGTGGAAAAAGAATTTAACAGTCCTGCCAATTTTCTCACTTAGTCATAATAGGGGAGAACTTTACCCATTACAGATTTGTATATACTTGTTTGTTTTTTAGACATACTCTTTAGTGGAGCATAATTTGATAACCAACAACAAAACTCAGAATTCATCTAGCTAGATACTCTGTTGAATTGTACAACCTTATAAATCTAAGTTAGGGAGTCTAGGAGATGAACTGGATGTTCTCTTTTAAAACATCTAAGACAATTTCATTTACAATTGAACTTATATGCATTCTAATCATAGTTACAATTTCATTTGTTGTCATCTGCACTACAATATAAACAATGAATAAATTATTTTGGGGGCCTGTGCAATTATTCAGGGGTCTGGTACCACCAGTGCAATAAGATGTGATATGATACATGTGATATAATGATGCTAGCTATGCATCTATTTATTGATATCAAAGAACTGTTTCTTGCCAACTCAATTTAATAGTTCTAGGTCACGTTTTGCTAAAGCTTAAAGGGTACTTTTATATGTTTAAATTTTTACTGTAAAATAGACTAGGTAACAGAATTTTAAAGCTCAGTTGTATGTATGTACATGTACATATTTATATGACATTAAAAAGTCTCTTGTAATGGCCATATACTGTTTTATATTTGACATGTTTTGTATTGTATTATGTGTGTATATGGACGAGACTGTTATAAATTATAAAATCAAAATCTAAAATAAATTATTCGAGCGAATAAAATCTAAATTTGCGTACCAGGATATTTTATTGATACAATCTCATGCATTTGCAAATAAAACAATTTGCCATATTGAAGACGGATGTGGTAATTATTATTAATCCGGATATGTATGAAATAAAATGCATTATTATTCAACTTTACAAAATTACACACTGTATTAGATCAATTGCACACATGATATGAAACAGGTAGAGCTAATACAAATCATAACTGATCCAATATGAGAAAAGCAAGGCCAATACGAGAAAACAGGGCCAATACGGAATTCAAGCATTCTGATTGGTTTAAAAGAGAGGGCCAATACGGAGAAGTCACTTCCGTCAGATTTTTAAACGACGCCATTTTGTTTTTGCCATTACATTTTTAGACTCCTGCTGATATCTTATTTCAAGTTGAATACAAATAAAATTGTTATTGTTACAAGAATATTTATATTCTTGTTTTTCTCACTTACCAGACAGAAAAATCTCAATTTTTTGGAGTGATGGAAAATCTCATCTCAAATAGGGTTACCACACACTCCCCTTGCGAACTGCTTAAAAATCGAAAAACGACTGTAACATTTTTACTTTTGAAATAAACATAGGGTTATGGGAATTCATTTTCTTAGTTAGATCATTTTCTGTCCATCTAAAGCATTTTCGAAGTAAAATTCGAGAAAAAGTTGATTTTCATTTGTTTATCTCCATCCTGTATTTACACTTATTTCTTCTTACTTGTGTGAAAATGCGATTCAAACGGTGAGAAATAAATACTTTGTTTAGCCAACATTGAAAAGTTGAATAATAAAATTATCATTAATCAAGTGATTTCATATTGGCCTTGTTATTTGTCCTCGGCCAGTCGTATTGGCCCTCGGCCTTCGGCCTTGGGCCAATACGACCACCCTCGGACAAATAACAAGGCCATTGTGAAATCACTTGATTAATAACATTATATTATTTTCTTGAAATTTACATACGGCGTACTTTTGCCTACATCACCGTTCCTAAAATAGATTGTTGTTTTCATTTACACCAATCTCTGCCTGGGAATTAATTGGAACATTTGACAGGACAAAAAAATAGCTAAAAATATTTTACGCAGATAACGACAAAAAATAAAGTGTTATTTCAAGTTATAGAGAATTAATAAAGTATCATCACGCCTTGAATACCAGGTCTTTACATCTAAGTCTAAAAACTAGGTTTCAATAAATAGTGCCAAGTATACGTATATAATCAGTTCATTTCATAATAAAGCGTAACTCCCTGTTAATACATAACATGGAAAATTAGTTCGAAAGCGGACTTAGTATACTAAAAGTCTATTAAGCCTCAAACTGAAATTTAAATGCTTATGTACCTTTAAACTGTTTAAACGCATTTTATCATTACGTAGAAAATGTGTAGAACATCTATAAGAAGGGCAGTCTGAAAATTAAAACTCAAACAGTTTTCCAACAAGACGCTGGTATTAAGTGTCGAGATTTAATTTGTTACGCATGATGGAGAAAGACCTGTATACATGCTGAAAACCAAATGTTATTGCCGTCAAAATAATTACGATATAAGACATTTAGAATATCTAAACATACGAATGAAATTTATATGCTTTGTACGCGCCGATGGCTGTGCAAATGATAGCAATCAAACTATTTTAAGTGAATTTTACAATAATTATTTTTTGAAGTTCTATCAACATCTTCAGATGGTTGTTTGTACATGGAGAACCACTCTGGATATTTACGATATCCTAGACAGTCTATGCATTGACATAAAAATTTCCTACTTTCCATATATTAAATAAATCATAATTCAAAAGTTTAGTATTAATGATACACACTTTTAGGGACTATGCGATTAAAAGTTATGTGTTAGGATTAGATACATTTGAATTATTGTACTGCCTGTAACATTTCTCCAACCACCTTGCACAGTATACCTTCTTTTGCAAGTCACTGTTGTTTTAGTAGCTTCAGAACTACCCGAAACATATAAAAAATTACACATATATAATTGGTTGAACAAATGATATCCTTTATCAGGCATTTTTTCTATAAATATTTTAAAGAATGGAAACAAAATATAAGTATTTTGCAAATAATTAAAAAAAAGTTTTTTTGTCTAAAAATAAATGCCTGATATTTGAAAAGAAATGGAAACTATATCATAACAAGACATATGCCCATAAACTTTGATATAGTAGTGATAGTTAGCAACATTAATAGAATGTGCGATACTTTTAAGCACTTGCATGTGAGAGGGTATGTGATAGGGTATTTTTCAAACATTCGGCGGCTATCTTGGCGGCCATCTTGTTCCCAGGCGGGAACTTTTGGGAACTTTGTGTTTATGGATACTACATACATTGAACTTAAGTTTCATTTCTGTATGAATTTTATCCGAGTTCAGCCTATTTTGAGGCCTTGACTATAAGCTGTTGAGATTTGACCCGGACACAATTCATACAGATATGATTTTTGAATGCTGGCTGGAAATGGCTTTCTTTGGCACGAATTATAAAGTTCCCGAAGATTTCAGGTTGGGAAAATAATTTTTAGGGCATTTTCTGCATTTTTGATAATTTCATTGAGAATTTCTGGAATACTCACATAACTCTGTAACCATTCAATCGATTTTCAAATTATTGTACAGGTATGTCCATCATTGTTTGGTGAACTATTTATATTACCTGGGATGGATCAAAGGGGGTGGTGATTGAAACTTCAGGTGACTGTGGCTTTGTATTTTCTGGTGAAATAAGTTTATTCACACTCTTTTGTCATTATTTATATCTCTAAGACCTTTCATAACTCTCTGTGAAAATACCAAGTAATTCATAGTAATTTCGTGATTTATCGTAATTTTGACTTCTCATCATTTAACAATAGTAAGGGAATCCCGATTGGGAAATGTAACCGGCCTGGTTAGGCACTGACCCCAGTCGAACAATTTCGAGTAAGGATCAGTTATTATGTGTTTGTTGCTTTGAAAGATATCTCTCACAATTTTATTTTGTAATACAAATGTATATATCACTTGTCTTTTAAAAGATATCTCTATTGCGTAACAAGATATCTTTCAAGAAGTGATATCTCTTCTACTTGCACTGATATCTCTGTCTCTGTTCAGAAAATATCTGTCTGCGATACAAAGACATTTCTAAACGTGAAAGAGATATCGCTATTAAAACTAAAGATATTTGTTTGAAATGAGAGACATATCTCTTTTCGGAATAAATAGTTAAATGTTGTTGTTGTATTAGTTGAACGCCCGTTCTAATCGTTACTTAGTCATTTTACGGGCAAGCAGATTACCGAACCATCGTTCCAGGGAAGAACGGCGAAGCTGCTCTATATCGACCAGGGCTCAAATCCATGACCCTCAATCATTCGATCAGAGGTTACAGTGATTTCACGGCTGCGAGTCTAACCAATCGACTGCGGAGGCGGACACGAGCACCAAAATTAGATGAAATAAAATGTGTTTCAGTTTCTTTGGAAACACACAACTCTTTTATCCTAGAGTGACCAGTTTCGACGCCCATAAGCAATATTTTGCCTGTGTTAAATAGTTACAAGTAGTTTCAATAAAAAGATTGTTTCACTGAATAAATATTTTATATCTGAATAAAAGTACCAAATTTTAACCGATTATCCCGTATGATTGTCTACAAAATTGCCATGACCTAATTCTATATGGGGGCAGCCATTCTTGTTGTGAGTGACCTAAAACGACGCCTCTGATTGGATGCTTTATAAAAGTTTAATTATCACTCTACTGGAGCTTGCACGCTGCTAATTTTGTACTTACGCTGTCCACCAGTATCAGTAACCTGGATCTACAACAAATCAACACATGAAAAGTGTTTTTAAACTTTTTATTTCTATATGTAACAAAATGACATAGACCTCTATGTTTTGCAATATTTTTTACTCAATGATGGGAGCCCCTGTCTGTTTGATCTTCTCCATTTTAATATTCTGAGAAGTAACTAAGTGCGTGGCACCTACACTTCCCCTATGGAACCTAAAATAAACGAATAACATTACAAAATATTCTGTATACATTCCACACCTTTAAGACAACTCCACGGATTAAGTATCCAATTAAATTTCAATTAACAACAACATTTTTTCTTATTGCATAATATATAACGCGTACTTCCTACTCTAGGGTGAAAAAATAACATAATGAAATAATGGTCACATGACTGACACGTGATCTGAGAAATAGAAATGATTGGCCGTAGCAAACATGGCCGGTGATTTTTCCCACGCTCATTTTTCCTAAGAAAATTACTTATTCAATGTCATATTTTTTGGCATTAGTAAAATCCCATGAAAATATATTGAAAAAGGTCATTTTTATAAAATCTTACCTTTGCACTTCGTACTTTTCACATTTTCATGTCAAGCGAAAGTATTTTGTGTTTACTATAGTGTGTAATAGTAAATGACGTCATCAGAAGTCGTTTCGTCGTTAATATAGAGCAAAACAAAAATGGCGTCGAAATAGGGCATCGTCATTTCAGGGCACCCGACGATACATCAAATATGCTGCATGAATACCATAAAGCACAAACTGAGAGTCGGGGATTTTAAACCCTCTAAAAGTACCATTTTACCGTATTAACAGCGAGGGTATAAAACACGTTTTGGCTGTTCTAATCGCATAAATATGGCCTCAAATGAATATCAATCAAAGAACGGCTCAGCTATATCATTCGTTCCACAAATTACCGTATTGATTTCAGTACATGACTGGATGAAAGCTGTACGTGCTTTAATGATTGGCGAGACAAGTTTATTTGGATTAAGTTTATTACAAGTATGCAGCTTTGCGAGAGACATGTCCATTCATAGCAGAGCAAAAGGATGTATCTTTTGTTTGATATCTGGAGGTTTGTATGTATACATGCTTCTATTCTGGCTCGCTTCAGCCACTGATAATTAATTAAATCACACGTTATATTGGTTTCTAGTTTCTGCATGGATATCGGCTAGCTGAGCTATAGCGACGACTCACCGTCTTGCGTCCGTCTACCATTTCCTTCAAACAACATCTCCTCAAAAACCACTGGATCAATGTTGATGCAACTTGCAGGGATGTTCCATGTGTAAAGCTCTATCAATTGTGAAAGAATTCCATTGCATGCAGTCTGGTTGCTATGGCAACCAAAAGGAAAAACTGTCAAAAGCTTCTTCTCTGAAAGAAAAAGGCATACAGCTTTGATATTTGGCATGTAGCATTGCCTTGTGGACCTCTACGAAGGTTGTTCAAATTATGAACACCGGGACAAATTTGAACCTGTCCGGGGGAGAGGGGGTTGTTTCACTTGATTTAACATATGTTTATATTGGAAATATTCTCTGAAACCGCAAGGCCTTAGGCTTAGATATTTAGCATGTAGCATTGTCTAGTGGACCTCTACCAAGATTGTTCAAATTATGACCCCGGACCAAAACTGACCCTGCCTGGGGTTATTTCAATTTTTCATTTGCTTGTTTAGGAATAACTATAAAAATCTTCTTTTCTGAAACCATATGGCGTAGCGCTCAGATATATAGCATGTAGCAGTGCCTATTGGACCTTCTGTGGCCCCTCGATCAAAATTAAATCAGCCACAGTTGTCACTTGATTTTACAGGCCACATTTTTTGAGGCCCACATAGAAGTTTTGGAAACCAAATGTGTAGTCTCGTTTAATAAAGTCTTTACTTACTTGCTTACATAGGTTACATTAGGAGTATCTTGTTCTCACAAACCACAATGCATGGATCAAAGATATTTAGAATGCAGAATTGTCTAAGCTTGAAAACCACAGGGCCTTAAGCTTAGATATTTAGCACGTAGCATTGCTTAGTGGATCTCTACCAACATTTTTCAAATTATGAGCCCCATGTCAAAATTGATCCCATCCTGGAGTGCCACTTGATTTCACATAGGCTTATAAAGGAACAATCTTCTGGTCTAAGACCAAAATACTTAGATACTTGGCTTACATATGTAGCATTGTGTCATTAAATCATGACCCCCAGTTCGAAATTGACCCTCCCTATGGGGCAATTGTTGACCTTGTAGCATAGCCAATGGTAGCCAGGTAAGCGATATAGATACATCTTTGCCCTTTTGTTTCACTTCAGTTTTAACTTTACTAATTATGCAATACTAGTTACTATACTATGATACAGTCATAAGTTTTCACTGTGACCCACGTACTACTTTTATGACAGTTTCGTTAATCAGTAGCTTATACGGAACGCATTGACTGCCTCGTATTGATGGGGTTCTACATTCAACTTTCTATGTAGATACATGTACAACCATCTGTGTATCTACAAGTTTGTGTTGTACGTTTATTAAATGGCTTTTGTTCATTTAATACATCGTTATTTGCATTTTCAAGTATAGCTTATGCATATTTCAGAATTGTTATGTAAGATAAAACAATTTGTTTGCATTTACCAGTTTGTGGTGTACCATGTTATAAATCGTTGTGTGCATTTTTCAATATATCATGTGCAAATGTTGTTACGTATATAAGAAATGCACTGTGTATCCCCCCGGGAGGGGGGGGGGGGGGGGTTTTTTTTTTTTTTTTTTTTTTATTTTTTATTTTGGGTGGGAAAAAAAAAAAAGGGTTTGGGGGTTTTTTTTTTTTTTTTTTTATTTTTTTTTTTGAAAAAAAAAAAAAATTTTTTTTTTTTTCCCTTTTTTTTTTTCAAAACCAATGTTATACACTGATAACCGCTATATTTTCCTGCACAGAAACATACTATTTGTTTTCTTTGCCACGGTGAGCTTTTCTAATGGATGATTGTCCGTCGTCCGTCAACATTTTGATTCAAACGACATATCCTCTGAAACCAATGGGCCAATGTAAATAAAACTATGCAGGGATGCTCCTTGCATGAAGCTCTACTAAACTTATTAAAATAATTCCATTCCATGCAGAGCTCTTGTTGATCACAATTGATCCCGCCCGTCAGTTAGTTTTACATTTGCTTATATAGGAAAAACTTTTAATTTTTTTTCCTCTGAAACCACAAGTCCAAGAGCTTAGATTTTAGGCATGTAGCATTGTCTAGTGGACCTGTACTAAGATTGTTCAAATAATGACCCCCGGATCACAATTGACCCCAACCGGGGGTCACTTAGTTTTACATAGGCTTATATAGGAAAAACTTAAATAATATTCTTCTCTGAATCCACAGAGCTTACATATTTGGCATGTAGCATTGTCTAGTAGACTTATTCAAAGTTTGTTCAATTTATGCCCCTGGGGTCAATATTGTCGCCGGCCAGGGGTCACTTGTTTTTACAAAGACGTATATAGGAACACCTATTTGGTATGTAGCATTGTCTTGTGGTCTTCCAACTACTTTGTTCAAATCATGCCTCTTGGGTCAAAATTGACAACACCCACCAGACAAGTGAAATTGTACTAAGGTGAGCGATATAGGGCCATTATGAACCTTTCGTTTAATTTTGACCATACATTATGAAAAAAGCATACCGTGGTAAGAGGACAAGAAATATTTCACCAGATATGATATACATGTATATCGAAAGAGTATATAATTTTGCAACCAAAAATAAATGATGCTGTTAGAAAATGATTACCGCAATAATTTACTGCCCATGTAAATTTAAGTGAGTTTTGACGTCAAATTGTAAGTGAACACTGACGCCTTAGGTTCACTTATTCAGAATGTTGTGATTGTGTATCAAGTGGACGTAGCTTACAGAAATTTTCCCTTATTGGTATTGAAATATTGTTTGTTCAAAATATGCAAGAAAGCTAGTTTCCAAGTATTTGCCCGAAGGTCCGTTTTCCCGTGTCGCTGGTCAAAAACATAACGAAATGATACTAATAAATGGAATTTTGCACACATACAAATGTAAATCTATTATTAGTAAAGGACCATGATCACATGAAAAGTGTACACCATAAATTGGTAAAATGCACATAAGAAAGGATATAATGAAAAAAGCACAGAACGAATTATTGAATTCACAGACTTTTAAACATTTTGATAAACTGATATCACGCATAAACTTGATGTTTGCATGCAACATGTTAAATGTGTACTCCACAAAGCAAACAACTACCAATATGATACAGTCGAGGCGTTCCATACCTCTAAGTTATCTGTCACACGATCAAAGTCGTTTAGAGGAAGTGTAAGGGTGCTAAATGGACTTAAGTATTGTTTTGCTATCTGCGTTTTAGAAATGTAAATGATACTTAAAACATAGGTTGTATCCATTTATACTTTATTATTTTTTTGCAGGCATCTTACTTATAACAGCCGTGATAGTGTTTGCAGGCAATGTTGACTTGAGCAGTCCTGGATGGTACGATTTTGCATTCTTCCTGACGATAGCAACCGCTGTTGTTGCGATATTTGCAGCAGTTGCAGTCATTAAAGTCGAAAACACATCAAAATACGGATATAAAGAAATACATGCATAAATAAATCAATTTAACAATGGTGGCAATTTTATTTGACAGTAAGCCTCGTTTTCAGAGCAAAACGTGCTATAAGTTATAAATACATAAATGACTTTCGTTTCGTCGCGGTATATTAATGGTTTAAGCTAAGTATTTCAATAAGGGTTGTTTCTACTTATTCAACCCCGATCACCCCTCCAATAAACATTCAATGTTTTGTGTTATATCATAAAACACTGGTACTGGTATGCAAAAAAACAAGGTTGCATGATCTTAAATATGCCATCACATCCGATTTCTGTTTACCTGTTATCAACATTGTTGAACAAAATTGCACGACTGTTGTCTGTTTACGACTGTATGCATCTCTATTCATGATCAGCACATGCATCGCGTGACTTACTTAAAGAAAACATTTCACACTACAGTCAACCCAGTGTTAAAGACCACCTCTAAATAAAGATAATCCTGCGAATAACAACCAGCAGGCAAAAAGGCTACCCGATTCAGTTGGTCTTTTCAGTATATAACATCTGAAAACTGTTCCCAATTAAAGTTTTTGTATCAATTTAAATTCTAGCATGCATGGTTGTTTTAAATACTTAGTAAGTACATTTTGTATAATCATGTGAAGCCAATTTGTGTACACTCTAAATTTCTTGTTTATTTTGCTTATTTCAGTAAACGTTTTTTAAAGCCAAACAGGCTTTTTGTTTTGTTTCTTTGTACCTAATTCAAAAAGGAATTTTATTTACGTTGTAGAGAAATTGTTTTCTAGTTTAATGTCACTAAAGAAATGAAATTGGATTTTGTTTTGCTTTGAATTTTATTTAATCTGCACAGACGAATTTCGGGCATCTGTCGCTGATACAAGAAGACCAAGATGGTCATATATCGCATTCACTATAATGAAGGTCAACAATAGCAGAAAGGGTCAATTTCAAATATCTAAGCTCTGTGCCAAAAAGAGTTTTTAAGTTTTGTCTATATAAGCCCATGTTAAATCAGGGTTCTATTTGCACCCGGGGCTCATGATTTGAACAAGTTTGGTAGAGGTTCAATAGGTACTTCTAAATACCCAGTATCTAAGCTCTAGGTCATACCGTTCTAGACAAGATGTTTCCCAATAAAGGCGTTTGTTAAATCAAGTGACCTGCCTTGGTTGTAGTTTTTATATCGAATAGTAACAGCAGAGGTATAGGCCTTAAGCTTAGTAACAAGAGATATCAGTAGAACAGCGTGCCCGACTTTTTTCAGTGCTTGCCAATAAAACAAAACTTTGACAGCAAAAGGAAAAAACAATGATCTGTATTAACAGGGGACAAAAGTAGCAAGATATGAAGTCAAAAGTAATAAACTTTATTGTTTGATATCCCTGAATACTACAGCATTAGATTAATACTTCAAGTGCTTAATGATATAACGTGCATGACAGTGCCAGTTGCACATAAAACTTTAAGTAGGAATTTCTACGTACAAATCAAAAAACATTTTCACAGAGTTATTTTCTCTTGCTTACATATAGGTATCATAATGGTACATAAGTATTCCAACTTTCAAAGTAGTATCTCAAATCGTTGTCAAGAAGTGGACAAGACTGAAAAATTTAACTGAGTTTCTAAGTAAAAAAGGGCCATAATTCAAATGAATACTGGCAGAGTTACCTTCTCCTGCGTACATTTGGGGATCATGATGGTTAACAAGTATTCCAACTTTCAAAGTAATATCTCAAACAGTTCAGTCAAAAAGTGGACTGGTACGAACAACTAAACCGAGATTCTAAGTCGACAAAGTGCCTTAATTTAAAACAAAATCCCTGACAGAGTTACCGACTCTTGCCTACAGAAGGGGGTAATGATGGAAACAAGTATTCACAGCAATGTCTGGGAGGATTAAGGCAATAAATCGATTTTACCCCTATTCAATGTATTTTCTAAGTAAGAAAGGGACATAATTCTTACAAAAACCTTCACAGAGATATGAACTCTTGTCTGTGGATCTAGGTGATGATGGTGGAAACGTATGGTAAGTTTTAAAGTATTATCTGTGATGGTTTTGAAATAAAATGGGTTGGTACATGTTAGAAAAATTTAACCAAGCTCAATGTATTTTCTTACTCAATAAGTGGATTTAACCCATATTCAATGTATTTTTTATGTAAAAAAGGGGCATAATTCTTAAAAAAACCTACAAAAAGTTATGTACTCTTGTTTGTTGATGGAGGTTATGATGGTTATGATGGTTAACAAGTATGGTATGTTTCAAAGCAATACCTCTAATAGTTTTGAAATAGAGTGAGGTGGTACGAAAAACCTAACCAAGGCGTGACACCAACGCTGACGCTGACGCTGACGCTGACGCCGAGCGAGTAGGATAGCTCTTCGAAAAGTCGAGCTAAAATAAAGGCATCCTGTACGGCAAGTTTGTTGCACCACACTGCTTCTTAATTCACCAACTTTTAGAAATATGCTTATTGAAGTGAGAAGTTGTGCACCTATTTACTTCTTCTTTTATCAGGGCAGTAACAGCTGAATTATGGTCTTTGACTTTGTCAAAAACATTTTAAGGTTTGCACCAGACTCTACTCTTTGTTTCAAAGCCCAAATGTCTATTACTTAGATATTATCAAGTGGGACAAAATTTGTTAGTGTCATTGCCCTTTGGACGAAGCCCAAATATAGGTAAACGTACGGTAATTAATTGAATATAATTACAATAACTCGACTGACATTCCTTTTTAATCACTTCCAAAATACATGTAAAAGACAAAAAATCATCAAATGAAATGGCGTAACATGTCAAACCATGTCATACAACATACCAAAGACCTGTTATGCGTAGGCATTTCGTTTCATACTTAGAGAAGTAACACGTACGAGAATATCGTATCACACAAATGTTGGAGTTATCTCCCATATGCCTATTTTAATATAGTGTCGTATGACAGTCAAGTAGAGGCTTGATGTATATTAGTAGAGATGTACTGTCCACGTTTATGGAACGCCAATTCAATTGTAGAGCTCTTTATTAATAAATGAATATTGTAGATATTTTAATTGAACTTAACTAAAACATTTAGAGAGTTCTTCAATTTATATGAAGAGGTCTCTAATTATTTGTAGATATCACTGTATAATCTCCAAATCATTTGTTGCTCCCACTAATTGAATTAGAGAGATCATCAATCAATTGAAGTTCTAATTCAATTAAATGATGGCCACAAATGATTTGGAGATATTTCCAATTCTAACATTGGAGATAATTCTACAATTCATTTTGGAGAATAACCCACTTGCTTTGGCGATATTTCCAGTTGAATTGGAGAGGTCTACAATTGATTTGGAGATATCTCTAATTAATTCGAAGAGCTCTACAGTTGATTTGATTTTGAGAATTGATTATTTAAAATTGAATTGGAGACCTCTCCAATAATTTATTATTTGAAGAACTTTTTAAATATTTGATTTTATGTAGATTTAGCGTTTCATACACGTTGGCTTTTTGCAAACTCACGTAAAATTGAAAAACCCGCGACCCGTTATAATTATTTATGTCGACGTGCCAAAAGATACGATAAATTAAATACAAAAAGTGACATTTTTCGCACCGATAAAACCAGGTAAAATTGATACGGTAAGGTACAGCGATATGATAAGATTTATCAAATGCTATAAATTCGGTTAGTGACCTAGAATCTTGAAGGAGATGTTATCAATATTGTAAATCGTCGCAACTTTAGTGACAAAGTTTTCCGTTTTTTTTTCTTTTGTATTTCTTTTTAAAGCGGTATTTTTAAAAAAAAGGTATTATTCGAAAAAGGCGCTGAGATTTATCTATAAATTGTACTGCATGTGATTTACAGTTTTGTTGTGTTCGTTTTTAAAACCATATTTCGAAAGCACTGTAATCTTGCGTTTTGTGTACTAACAGGTCCAACATGCCAATTACAAAGGGCGTCAGTATTTTTATGATACTTTGCACTGTAATTGCAAGTAGCGTTAGCACCGCCATTCCACACTGGATAACTGAATGTGAAATACATGAAGGATTGTGGGAAGTATGTGGCATCGACGACGGTGTGCCAGTGTGTTTAACTTTAACGGGCGGTAAGAACTAAATAAAAGTTTATTTGTTCTCACATTTAATGACAATTTTGACTGATTTTCCTATGGAAAAAATAACTAAAGCAAGAATGCCATTGTTGAAATAGATTAACACCTGTTCCAGCTATATTTTGGTCAGTTTTACAGGCGGACATTTTACTGAACCATCGTTCATGTGACGAAACGATACAAGTTCACCCTTAGCAAACTGATAACTTTCTCACATAGAGACATGGTCGGTAGCAGAGCTGGAACCCAATAGAGGTTACAGTGATTTCAAGTCGGGGGTTATAACCACTCGACCATGGAGGCGGACAAGAGCACAAAAAGTGAAATTAAACTTGTTATTGTTCCTTTGGAAAAAACATAAGCTGTTGAAGATTTAATGTTTAAACATCTCAACACTGAACACACTGAGTGTCGGAGATTTAAAACATTTTCCCGTATTAACAGCTAGGGTATGAAACTAACGTTTGGACAGTTCTAATGGCAATAATATGACCTCCAAAACGTTAGCACGTTTATTCCTTGATTTGAACTGAAAAGGTTTTATAGAATATATTGAAACTCGGTACATAGTTTGCTACATATCTTTTGTCTAAAGCATCAGTTATAAAATAGCTAGTCTATTTCTCTAAAAATACCCGTTGCTCTACAAATTGTCTTTCATGTTTTTTCAGTGCATGTCTGGGTGAATACTATACGTGCTTTAATGATTATCGGGACAAGCTTACTCGAAATAAGTTTATTTCTAGCATGCAGCTTTGCGAAAAACTTGTCCAGTCACGGCAGGGTTAATGGGTGTGTCTTTTGTTTGATATCTGGAGGTTTGTATACATATATGATTTTATTGTCGGTGTACCGGCATTTTGTAATGAAACGGGAAGGAACGGTAGCATATTACTGCCACACGTTAGTTAACTGACTTACGTGTTAATTAAGTGGTTTTCGCGAAATTATTTCGCGTTATCTATCAACCTGCCATATTTAAAAATAAGTAGATATCGCGAACTATTTTCGTGATATCCATTTACTAAGTTAGTTATCATATTAACGCGAAAATATTCCGCGTTATAGTACTCTAATTACCATAGAATCAAATGGGACAAAAATGACCGGTGTAACACCTTGTCTACGTATCCGCCAATTTTCACGTTATCTTATCGGCCATTTTAAGAATCGCGGGGAAGTAGATACCGGGAACATTTTTCGTGATATCTACTAAGTCATTATATTAACGCGAAAATATTCCGCATTATCTACTTACCCGCCATTTTCAAATTGGCCGATAAGAAGATAACGCAAAAAATGGCAAATAAATAGATAAGGTGTTACACCGGTCATTTTTGTCCCATTTGATTCTATGGTATTAAGAGCACTTTTGTACACACAACGAAATTCAAGCACTCAGCTGTCCATATTTTCATCTTCATTCTTATCACAGTCAATCTACACCAGAGAGTTACATGGTCAACAATGAAATTTTTTGATATCACTCAATATCTTGAGACACTGTACACATTTCTAATACACAGCTGCCATGTTTGTATTTGAACTCTTCCATCACAAAATGTAGTCGACAAACAATACAACTGTTAAAGTAATCAGAAATGGCCAAATATTTATAAAACAACAATAAATACAACTTACATTTTACCAAGCCATTCACAGACAGCTTTTAAATAGAGACTTAAAATTTTCAAAGAAATACTTCCGGAAGTACTTGTTGTCCGGTGTCACACAATAAAGCGGAATTTTTCGCGCAACCAATTAATAATATGGCGGATAAATAGATAACGCGAAATATTTCGTTAAAACCGCTTAATTAACACGAAAGTCAGTTAACTAATGTGTGGCAGTAAAATGCCACCATAGGAACATCGTAAATTATCATAAAGTATT
>JAFMSR010000013.1:13801263-13826973 GCA_022818135.1 Saxidomus purpurata | reverse complement strand
TAAAAGATCTATCTCAAGTAACAGGTTGTAAATTTTTACATTCAGCTCTTTATTTTACTATTAATTTAATGTATTATAAGTGGAGAGACAAACACTCCTTTACAGTGTTTGTCATTAGTTACTGGTAGTGTTGTATCCGATTATAAGAATAATAATAATCTGCTGATAAAATCTTTATTTATAGAAGGTAAACACATTAAGTAAATGTACAAAACATTTGACTCATTTACAATGTGGCCTTCTGAAAAGAAATAACATTTGTACAACAAACGATTGAACGAACGAATGAACGAACGAATGAAAAATGAATGATTGATTGTTTCAAGAGATTCACACAATGTTGTTCTGCCTAACACTGTATTTACAAACTTTATCCACCAGCTGAAACTTGATAAATAAAGACTGGTGTGAATCCTGGCCACATGCTTGTAAAGCTTTTTTATGCTTGGCTCAGATTGAGCACAAACTTATTGAACTTCTTGCACTGCACCTGACAAGAATCAAAAGAAAGTTTGATAGCCATTTTAAATATGTATGGAAAACTGGATTAACACACTAGCATACTTTTATAAAGAGTTTATATATTGTTACATTATTCTATTCATCCAAAGTCTGAGCATAAAACCCAATTGAGCACGAAAAAAAGTTATATTAGCACAGGGCGTAGTCATTCTCAAGCTATTGGTATTTCCTAACATATAACAAGACAACCATTCTATGTTTCAGTGGAAGAAAGCAATGAACTTCTTCTTCAGGCGTTATGTGACATTTTTGTACATGTGTCTTCTGGTGTTTATACCATACTGAGTCTGGAGCAAGAATCAACTAACAGCAACAACCAATCAGAAAACAGTATACAGAATGAGGCGGGTGAAAGTTCCTGCAAGAAATCTAGACTGGACCAAGAAATGTTTCATTCCAACTTAAGGTACTTACCATTGCCATTTCAAGTTAAAGATGTCATAGAGAAAAGTAAAGGTGTTACTCTATCTTAATATCCCAGATGTGATGGACTTTAATAAACATATATGAAACAGAAGGCCATTTTGGATGCACTTAATATGATGGATTGAATGCTTCATCTTTCAATGCCAGAACAAATTCTTATTTTAACAATATACATATTTAAGATAGAAAATGATTGTAAGATAGAAAATGATTGTAAGATAGCAATGACAGTGAAATGATACACAGTTATGGCCAATACCGTACTTAAACTTATATGTAACCCTTCAAAATGGACATATTAAATAATGACCTAGAGTGATGCTTAAAACGCAGCCTATACTTTGAAAGCATGTAAAGTGTTAGGTCTACGGAGTGAGTTTTGTTTTTGACATATTCAAATAATATTATACTTAGAAGGGGTGGATTTTCAGTGTTTAACGAGGTAAGTCAAAAAGGATTTTTCCTTTTTTTTTAAATTTCTATTCAATGGAAGTAAATTTCTAAATTTTGATCATGAATGTGTCAATGTTCACTTGTCAATGAGTATAAATCAGTAATCAGTGTCTATCTTGAAATACTGATGGCCACTTATAAGGGTAAAATCAATATATAGCAATCAAATCCTTCCTCAGAAGTCTGCCACTTGTTGAGAGGGCTTCAACTGTATAAAAACAAAATTAAATCTGTCAACACAATTTAACTGAAATGCCAGAGAACTGTGTTACATTTGTTCTCAGAAGTCATGTGAACTGTGTTACATTTGTTCTCAGATGTCATGTGAACTATGTTCCATTTGTTCTCAGATGTCATGTGAACTGTGTTCCATTTGTTCTCTGATGTCATGTGAACTGTGTTCCATTTGTTCTCAGATGTCATGTGAACTGTGTTCCATTTGTTCTCTGATGTCATGTGAACTGTGTTCCATTTGTTCTCAGATGTCATGTGAACTGTGTTCCATTTGTTCTCAGATGTCATGTGAACTTTGTTCCATTAAAATTTTGTTCTCAGATTTACTTTTGAACTGTACTCCATTTTTTATGTAGATGTACATTTGAACTGTGTTCCATTTGTTTTCAGATGTCATGTGAACTATGTTTCATTTGTTCTCAGGGGTACTTTTGAACTGTGTTCCATTTTTCCATTGATGTACATGTGAACTGTGTTCCATTTGTTCTCTGATGTCATGTGAACTGTGTTCCATTATTCTCAGATGTACATTTGAACTGTGTTCCATTTATTCTCAGATGTACTTTTGAACTGTGTTCCATTTATTCTCAGAGGTACATTTGAACTGTGTTCCATTTATTCTCAGATGTACTAAGTGTTCAGATGAGGATATGATGAGGAGAAGTGTAAAGACCAACATGTCGGGGTTTATGGGGCCATCCGGTGTACTCTTGTACTTGTACTCAGTTATAATTACTAAAGTAAGTACACAGTCATCTGTACTTGAACGTAGTTATAAATACAAATGTACTAAAATAAGTACACTGTTACTTGTAAAAGTCAGGCATATGCAGTTGAGTATGGAAAAATAACCTTGCAGTCATCATAGTAAATTAGTATCAACATTGAGTGTAATCATTTTAAGAAAAAACTACAGGTTAACTGTTAGTGACAGAGTGATAAGACTAAATTGGCACAGCTCACCTATAAATAAATAGTAGTGATATTAAACGGTTTAAGATTCTGTATCTGGTCTTTGTCACATAATTAAAGTGAGCTGTTAATTTTAATTATTTAGATCTTAATTAGATTTTAAATAGCTTCACTAGAGTTCTGACCCTGACTGACAGCTTTTTCTGTACATGGACTACTAGTATCTTGTTCTGTTTTCTGATTGATGATTGTCCGTCGTCCGTTGTCCGTCAACATTTTGATTCAAATGATATCTCCTCTGAAACCACTAGGCCAATGATGATAAAACTATGCAGAAATGTTCCTTGCATGAAGCTCTACCAAAATTGTTCAAAGAATTCCATGCAGAACTCTGGTTGCTATGGCAACAAATAGGAAAAACTTTAAAAATCTTCTCTGAAACCACAAGGAGCTTAGATATTTGGCATGTAGCATTGTCTAGTGAACCTGTACCAAGATTGTTCAAATTATGACTCCCGGGTCAAAATTGACCCCGTGCGGGTGGTCACTTTTGCATAGGCTTATATCGGAAAAACTTTAAAAATCTTCTTCTCTGAAACCACAAGGCCTAGAGCTTAGATATTTGGCATGTAGCATTGTATAGGGGACCTGTACCAAGATCGTTCAAATTATGACCCCCGGATCAAAATTGACCCAGCAGGTGTGGTCACTTGGTTTTGCATAGGCTTATAATGGAAAAACTTTAAAAATCTTCTTCTCTGAATCCACAAGGCCTAGAGCTTAGATATTTAGCATGTAGCATTGTCTAGTGAACCTGTACCAAGATTGTTCAAATTATGACCCCCGGATCAAAATTGACCCAGCAGGTGTGGTCACTTGGTTTTGCATAGGCTTATATCGGAAAAACTTTAAAAATCTTTTTCTCTGAAACCCCAAGGCCTAGAGCTTAGATATTTGGCATGTAGCATTGGCTAGTGGACCTCTACCAAGATTGTTCAAATTATGACCCTCGGATCAAAATTGACCCAGCAGGTGTGGTCACTTGGTTTTGCATAGGCTTATATCGGAAAAACTTTAAAAATCTTCTTCTCTGAATCCACAAGGCCTAGAGCTTAGATATTTAGCATGTAGCATTGTCTAGTGAACCTGTACCAAGATTGTTCAAATTATGACCCCCGGATCAAAATTGACCCAGCAGGTGTGGTCACTTGGTTTTGCATAGGCTTTTATCGGAAAAACTTTAAAAATCTTTTTCTCTGAAACCACAAGGCCTAGAGCTTAGATATTTGGCATGTAGCATTGGCTAGTGGACCTCTACCAAGATTGTTCAAATTATGACCCTCGGATCAAAATTGACCCAGCAGGTGTGGTCACTTGGTTTTGCATAGGCTTATATCGGAAAAACTTTGAAAACCTTTAAAATTCTTCTTCTCTGAAACCACAAGGCCTAGAGCTTAGATATTTGGCATGTAGCATTGCTAGTAGACCTCTTCAAAGTTTGTTCAAATTATGCCCCTTGGGTCAAAATTGGCCTTGCCTGGGGGGGTCACTTGTTTTACAAAGATGTATATAGGAAAACCTATTTGGTATATAACATTATCTAGTGATCTTCCACCAGGCAAGTGGACTTGTACCAAGGTGAGTGATATAGGGCCATCTTGGCTCTCTTGTTTCTATACATGAACTAGTATTTTGTTCTGTTTTTTCTATACATGGGCTAGTATCTTGTTCTGTAGAAATTGATGGCTGAATGATAAAAATAATGACTACTGTGCTGTTCTTTTCAGGGTATAGAACAATTAAAGAATGAAGTAGAGGACCCTGGAGAGCCTCTGATAGATGGTATATATGGTCATGGCAGGTAAATGTTCATACTAACTTTATAACATACATCTGTAAAACCGGCTGTTGTATAAGGGGCTAAAGAACTAGTATAAGGTCCTGTCACTGGAATATGGCTGGTAAATTGGTCCAGTTAGGTAGTTTAGAAGACTGTTAGAAGGTGGAAAAATATTTGATATACAAAACAAAAATATGTCAGATTAACTGTGCAAAAATATTGCTTGTAATGTTAAGCATATCACAGTCACAGGGTAGAGAACTTGTAATGTGATTTAAATTGATAAACCATTCGATTTTCAAGCATACATGTAAACAGATATCATTGTATTAACTTAACCATTTTGTGTATTTTCAGCCAAAGTTTAATTAACTTACTGATAACAAGTAAAGCAGTTACTAATGTCTGGGATAATGATAAGGATGTCTCAGGTTTAAGTAAGTACTCACTCTTGTAGATATATCAGCATCAGCTTGCAGAAGATGGTACCTTATCAGTGATTTTTTTTGCGCTGATTTGACTCAGAAATTAGGCGTCTTCACAATTGACAAAAATGGTAAAAATTCCCCAAAAAAGGCTTAAAAATTCCCAAAAAAAGATTTTTTTTTTTCTCAAGTGCTATTCGGCACATTATAACCGGCAGTACTTCCCAATTTTGAAGTTTATCGCGCTAAAAATTCCCAATTTGAAAGGCATGGGCTGTTGCCAAAAAAAGTAAAAAAATCACTGCTTATAGTAAAAGTGATGTCAAAGAATCTGCTGTTTGTATATAATGATAATGCGGCTGACGTTTTCTTTAAATTCTTGTTTAAAAGTATGTAGTGGCAGTTAATATATGCTGAAGTTAAAACTCTCGGGATTATCTGGGATACCATTTCATGATTATGTGAATTGTATTTTGTCAATTTCTAGAACATTTTAGAAAATTTGAACAGATTTCAAACATTAGGCTTACTGTGACATTGCTTCAATCAGTTAATGCAAAAATTTCACATATTAATATGTAAGTTGATGGTCCAGACATAAGAACAGCCAAATGTTTCAAAGTCGTTTACCTCTGACATCAGTAAAACCAAACAAACTGCTAGAAATGTATTCTGGAATAAATGTCAATGAATATCTGGCTTCTCGTGTATTTTGCATGTTTTCTGTATGTATATATCTGGCTTCTCGTGAATTTTACATGTTTTCTGTATGTATATTACAGAGTTACATGGTGTGTCAAGACGAGCTTATATAGGACTTTTATCTTTTATGGAACATCTTAGGTATTGTGAAGTAAGTAAACAGTTTGCATAGATAAATGTTTGTTTATAAAAGTGGTACTTTTGCAGCTGTCAAAAGAGTGAATTTGCCATTACATCCAGACAGAATACTTTCAGGAGTTGTAGATTTGTTTCTTTCCAATGTTACTTTCTATTGGACATACATGCAACGTTAAAAATGGCTCAGGTCCATTTTATTTGTAACTTTCATTTAGTGAGGATGTAACATATTTTAGTACTGAATTAATATGAGGGAAACTTCAACAACAATATGTGTTCTTCTTTATGATTTATATGTTCATCAACCTTTCGGCTGAAGCCTTCATCTGGATAATATATATAATAACAACAGATGTGACGTCAAACATTTTGATGCACCTTTAGCGGGAAAAACAAAGTAACATAATTGCCTTGATGAAATGAGGGAGTAAAATGTACCTGCTTAGTACATTGCCGGATAGCATGTATACCAGATTTCCTATAGAATAACTTTTAAAAAATACAAAACTTCTTTTTACTACTGAATTAAGAAATTTTCTCCAAGTGTATTGTCTGACTGTTGTTGAACAAACTTATTTATGATGTTTATATAGGTGATCTAAAAGAGTTTGAGTAGATCATAGTGATGTATTAATGCTTAAGATTGTGTTGATATAAGGAAACTGCTACTGCCACAGGATGTACTGCTGTATAATAACAATCAGGTTATGCAACAGGATAATGTGGCAAAATAAAAGTTCATTTATTCTCAAGGAAATGATTATACATGTTCAAAAGGCAGTGACTGTGTGATGTCAGGTTGTGTTAAGTAAAAGTGTTGTCAGTCGGTGCCCTGTATAGCCACAGCCGTGTAAAGTGTTATATTGGTGTTGTTTTACAGGTAGGATGGAATTTAAAGAATCCTGAGTATCCAGTCTGGTTGATAGGTAGTGAAACTCATTTAACAGTCTTGTTTTCTAAGGTAAGTATCCAGTCTGGTTGATAGGTAGTGAAACACATTTAACAGTCTTGTTTTCTAAGGTAAGTATCCAGTCTGGTTGATAGGTAGTGAAACACATTTAACAGTCTTGTTTTCTAAGGTAAGTATCCAGCCTGGTTGATAGGTAGTGAAACTCATTTAACAGTCTTGTTTTCTAAGGTAAGTATCCAGCCTGGTTGATAGGTAGTGAAACTCATTTAACAGTCTTGTTTTCTAAGGTGAGTATCCAGCCTGGTTGATAGGTAGTGAAACTCATTTAACAGTCTTGTTTTCTAAGGTGAGTATCCAGTCTGGTTGATAGGTAGTGAAACTCATTAACAGTCTTGTTTTCTTAGGTAAGTATCCAGTCTGGTTGATAGGTAGTGAAACTCATTTAACAGTCTTGTTTTCTAAGGTAAGTATCCAGTCTGGTTGATAGGTAGTGAAACTCATTTAACAGTCTTGTTTTCTAAGGTAAGTATCCAGTCTGGTTGATAGGTAGTGAAACTCATTTAACAGTCTTTTTTCTCAGGTGAGTATCCAGTCTGGTTGATAGGTAGTGAAACTCATTTAACAGTCTTGATTTCTAAGGTAAGTATCCAGTCTGGTTGATAGGTAGTGAAACTCATTTAACAGTCTTGTTTTCTAAGGTGAGTATCCAGTCTGGTTGATAGGTAGTGAAACTCATTTAACAGTCTTGTTTTCTAAGGTGAGTATCCAGTCTGGTTGATAGGTAGTGAAACTCATTTAACAGTCTTGTTTTTATGCCCCCACAAAGTGGGGTGCATATAGCGTTGCACTTGTCCGTCCGTCCGTCCGTCAGTCCGTCCGTACGTCCCGAAATCTTGTGAACGCAACTCCTCTTAAACCGGATGGCAGATTTTGCTTAAACTTCCAGGGATGAACAACCTTAATGTGTAGATGGTAGTAAAGAAAGGAATTTTTGCTGCGACCAAATTTAACAGAATTATGGCCCTTTGTTGATTTTTTCACTATATACTATGTAGAAATTTTGTGAACGCAACTCCTCTTAAACCGGATGGCAGATTTTGCTTAAACTTCCAGGGATGAACAACCTTAATGTGTAGATGGCATTAAAGGAAGGAATTTTTGCTGCGGCCAAATTTAACAGAATTATGGCCCTTTGTTGATTTTTTCACTATATACCATATAGAAATTTTGTGAACGCAACTCCTCTTAAACTGGTTGGCAGATTTTGCTTAAACTTCCAGGGATGAACAACCTTAATGTGTAGATGGTAGTAAAGGAAGGAATTTTTGTTGCGACCAAATTTAACAGAATTATGGCCCTTTGTTAAGTTTTTCACTATATACCATATAGAAATATTGTGAACGCAACTCCTCTTAAACCGGATGGCAGATTTTGCTTAAACTTCCAGGGATGAACAGCTTTAATGTGTAGATGGTAGTAAAGGAAGAAATTTTTGTTGCGACCAAATTTAACAGAATTATGGCCCTTTGTTGATTTTTTCACTATATACCATATAAATTTGTTGCGACCAAATTTAACAGAATTATGGCCCTTTGTTGATTTTTTCACTATATACCATATAAATAATTGAACATATAAATTTTACATTTGTAATTTAATTTAACATGTACATAAGGTTACCTGTAGATCATTTTAGGTATATGTACAGAAATGAAACAGTGGAATGAAAAAGTTCCACATAAAAATCTTACATACAGATATGCTTGCTCTTGTTTATGAGCACATCTGCACAGTGGGGGCATCCGTGTCCTTTGGACACAATTCTAGTCTAAGGTGAGTATCCAGTCTGGTTGATAGGTAGTGAAACTCATTTAACAGTCTTGATTTCTAAGGTAAGTATCCAGTCTGGTTGATAGGTAGTGAAACTCATTTAACAGTCTTGTTTTCTAAGGTGAGTATCCAGCCTGGTTGATAGGTAGTGAAACTCATTTAACAGTCTTGTTTTCTAAGGTGAGTATCCAGCCTGGTTGATAGGTAGTGAAACTCATTTAACAGTCTTGTTTTCTAAGGTGAGTATCCAGCCTGGTTGATAGGTAGTGAAACTCATTTAACAGTCTTGTTTTCTAAGGTAAGTATCCAGTCTGGTTGATAGGTAGTGAAACTCATTTAACAGTCTTGTTTTCTAAGGTGAGTATCCAGTCTGGTTGATAGGTAGTGAAACTCATTTAACAGTCTTGTTTTCTAAGGTGAGTATCCAGTCTGGTTGATAGGTAGTGAAACTCATTTAACAGTCTTGTTTTCTAAGGTGAGTATCCAGTCTGGTTGATAGGTAGTGAAACTCATTTAACAGTCTTGTTTTCTAAGGTGAGTATCCAGTCTGGTTGATAGGTAGTGAAACTCATTTAACAGTCTTGTTTTCTAAGGTGAGTATCCAGCCTGGTTGATAGGTAGTGAAACTCATTTAACAGTCTTGTTTTCTAAGGTGAGTATCCAGCCTGGTTGATAGGTAGTGAAACTCATTTAACAGTCTTGTTTTCTAAGGTAAGTATCCAGCCTGGTTGATAGGTAGTGAAACTCATTTAACAGTCTTGTTTTCTAAGGGAAGTATCCAGCCTGGTTGATAGATAGTGAAACTCATTTAACAGTCTTGTTTTCTAAGGTAAGTATCCAGCCTGGTTGATAGGTAGTGAAACTCATTTAACAGTCTTGTTTTCTAAGGTAAGTATGCAGCCTGGTTGATAGGTAGTGAAACACATTTAACAGTCTTGTTTTCTAAGGTAAGTATCCAGTCTGGTTGATAGGTAGTGAAACTCATTTAACAGTCTTGTTTTCTAAGGTAAGTATCCAGTCTGGTTGATAGGTAGTGAAACTCATTTAACAGTCTTGTTTTCTAAGGTAAGTATCCAGTCTGATTGATAGGTAGTGAAACTCATTTAACAGTCTTGTTTTCTAAGGTAAGTATCCAGTCTGGTTGATAGGTAGTGAAACACATTTAACAGTCTTGTTTTCTAAGGTAAGTATCCAGTCTGGTTGATAGGTAGTGAAACTCATTTAACAGTCTTGTTTTCTAAGGTGAGTATCCAGTCTGGTTGATAGGTAGTGAAACTCATTTAACAGTCTTGTTTTCTAAGGTAAGTATCCAGTCTGGTTGATAGGTAGTGAAACAACATCTCCTCTGAAACCACTAGGCCAATGTTGATGAAACTTAGCAGGGATGTTCCCTTGTCATAGTAACACACAGTTGTTTAAAGAATTACATTTGATGCAGAACTCTGGTTGCCATGGAAACAGAAATGAAAACTTTAAAAATCTTATTCTTAAGGAAGGCCCAGAGCCACTGAAGTAAAAAGTGATGAAGTTTGTTGACAGTAGCCAACAATAACCACGTGAGCCATATAGGGCCATCTTGGCCCTCTTGTTTATTGTTGTTGTTTGTTTAAACATGAAGATATAAAATGGGACTTAACTTCATTGATGGTTCTTATGACCCTGCAGATCAACCAAATGTTAAGATATTCCAGTTGCATCATTTCATGCAGAAAAAAGTGATATTTTTGTAGGAAAAATGTTCCAGTAATTTGTTACGTATATTGTGTCTAGGATTGTTTTTAAGTATACATGTTGTGTGTACATGTATTTGTATACAAACTACTGTACGTTGGAATATCTTTATGTATTGTCTGTTTTCAGAATAAAAATTTAGTTATCACTGAAACCTTAGAATCAAATGCTAGAAGAATTTTTCAGAGGTTTGATCCTGAAGGTATGTATACAATTCTTCATGTAAACTTGGACTTACAGGCTCTTGAGTGATCATATACATTGAAAGATTAATCTTAAAATTTACATTTAAACTTAGGTATCCAACTTGTGGGAGACTTGTTGTTTTTGCTCTGTCCGTCCATTTGTCACACTTCGTTTCTGCTTAATAAATTGAGGTCCATTATGACCCAGAGTCTTCAAACTTCGTTGGATGATTGGTCTTATTGAGAAGATGATCCATATATTTTTTGTGGTCAGCTGATTAAGGTCATAGTGATCTGAACTTTGAAACTCGTTTCTGCTCAATAACTGGAGAAACATATGACCCATAGTCTAAAAACTTCATAGGATTATTGAGTAAATGATCCCTATTATAAGCTATGGCTTTGGGGGTCAGTAGGTCATGGTCCCAAACTTGTCACATTGACCCAAACTTTGAAAATTATTTGTGGTCAACTGAAGATCTGTCATGGACCATAGAGTCCACAGTCTTCAAACTTCATTTGATGATTAATCATATAAAACAAATGATCCCTATTGTTTTTATGGTCAGCAGATAAAAGATCAAGGTCACAGAGACTTGAACATTATATGTTCCCCTATTGCTTTACGGTGGGGGAGACATGCTATTTTTCAAAGACAAGACTAGTCATTTTTGTTGTTATAACAAGTTAGTAGAATCGTCTTGGCATTGAAGACATTTTACTTTATTTTATGCCCCCGAAGGGTGGCATATTAAAATCGCACTGTCTGTGCGTCCGTCTGTGCGTCCCCACTTACAATTCGTGTCCGGACTGTAACGCATTGAAGGATTTTAAAATAACTTGGCACACATGTCTAGCACATCAAGACGACGTGTCATGTGCAAGACCCACATCCCTACCTCAAAGGTCAAGGTCACACTTGGAGTATGAAGGTTATGGAATCCTCTATATATGCACACATTCGTGTCCGGACTGTAACTTTGTCATGCATTGAAGGATTTTAAAATAATTTGGCACAAATGTCTAGCACATCAAGACGACGTGTCGCGTACAAGACCCACGTCCCTAGCTCAAAGGTCAAGGTCACACTTAGAGTTTGAAGGTAATGGATTCCTCTATATATGCATATATGCACACATTCGTGTCCGAACTGTAACTTTGTCATGCATTGAAGGATTTTAAAATAACTTGGCACAAATGTCTAGCACATCAAGACGACGTGTCACTTGCAAGACCCACGTCCCTAGCTCAAAGGTCAAGGTCACACTTAGAGTTTGAAGTTAATGGATTCCTCTATATATGCATATATGCACACATTCGTGTCCGGACTGTAACTTTGTCATGCATTGAAGGATTTTAAAATAATTTGGCACAAATGTCTAGCACATCAAGATGACGGTCGGGTGCAAGACCCACATCCCTACCACAAAGGTTAAGGTCACACTTAGAATTTATAGGTAATGGAATCCTGTATATATGCATACATTTGTGTCCGGACTATAACATTATCATGCTTTGAAGGATTTTAAAATAACTTGGCACAGATGTCTAGCACATCAAGCGGATGTGTCGCGTGCAAGACCCAAGTCCCTACCTCAAAGGTCAAGGTCACACTTAGTGTTTAAAGTAATGGAATACTGTATGCATGGTTACACTGTCATGCATGGAAGGATTTTAAAATTACATAGCACATTTATTGAGCACATGGAGAGGACACAGACTGTGAGGCACCTCTTTCGGGGGCATTCGTCACTTGTGAGGGACAGCTCTTGTTTTAATTCAGATTGAGTATAATGACCATGGACTCTCATCTGTAACAGTTCTGGAGACTTTTCCCTTAGTATCTTGGTTATTTGATTGTCTTTTTAATAAGTAAAGCAACATGCCATCACAGAGTATTATCAATAAAGATATTGTTCTTCCTTCTTTATCAGATTAGAAGTTACATTTGTATTTACATTCTCTTTGTTGTTTTATGAGTTTAATGCATGTTTCAGTGGTATTTTAGTCACTGTTGCAGACGGGCAGTTTACCAAACCATCATTCCTTAGAGGAAGCTATACTAGACCACTAATGTCTGTAAGAAACCGCCAACTTTCTCGCACAAAGAGAAATGGTTGGTAGCCGGGCGTGAACCCATGACCCTCAATCTATGAGAGGTTACAGTGATTTCAAATAAGCGCCTCTAACTGCATTCCCATGGAGGCGGGATGTTTAAAATTCTCTTGTGAATAATGCAGTGATATGTGGCTTGTTTGGACCATGTTTTATACACACTACTGTAGATGTGTCTTTCTATCTGCAGGTAATGGATTTATAGCAACAATTGTTCTAGGTGATTTGTTAGCAGCATTAGATCTGGTTTCTGAGAAGGAATAGTAAGTTTCTCGCCGCATTTCTGTCTAGATTTTTACAATAGGATTTTCTGACTTGCAGTTCGGGCAAGTCTATTTGTTTAAATCAGGATGTTTTTCAGAATTGTAGTCCAAAATACCTGATCAGAGGACACTTTAATTGTTGTCTGCTTCCGAGGATCTTTTGGTCATCTTCAGAAAAAACTGACACTAATTTCAGAAACTACAGAAAGTTGATAATGATTAGCATTTTCAAAAAAACATTCATATTATATTAAGCTGACAAATTCTTCTCCATTTTAGTATTGCATGTATATTTAGTGATACTGTCAGTTTGTGATAAGCATCACCAAATAAAGAAAAAGAATCAAGTTTCCAGTATACACATCATCTCAAATTCTATCCCTAACGAAAGTAACAACCAACAGATTTTTTTAAGATTGATTTTGCATTTGAATAGATGCCAGTTATTAGACTGTTTCAATCAACTTATCAATAATGTTACAAATGTTAGAGTGTTGTGTTTTTTTTGCATGATTCTGGTGATATTATACCATCATTTTGTTAGAAAATCTTTTTCTTTGATTTTACAGTGTAGATATAATGGCTGCAAAGTTAGACTCAGAGAATTTAGGCATCATCACACAGAGCAGCTTCTTTGAAGAATTTTTTGCAGGGGAGACCACTCCTGAAGTACCAAAAAAATTTAAACTGTATCATTACAATGGACTACCAAGATCATGTCATGAAAATAAGGTATGGTTCTCAGTAACTACCAGTAAGACAATTCTTATAGTGGTTTTGTTGGCCTCGAGGCTTATTTTTGCTCTTTTTTTCTGCAGTTTCTGTTATTAGTAGTATTTACAAATTTTACGGTAATATATTTCTGCTTTTGTCAGTAAGTTTTCTACAATGCAAAATTAGTTGTGTTTATCTATTATAGATAATTTATCAGCTCACCCATGTATGAATTTAAATCACTGATAAATATATATACAATGTACTGATAAACTGCCTGCAGTTCTGAAGGAAAATCCATGTCCTGCCATAGAATTAGATGGCTTCTAATGTTAATAGTGATAGTTCATTTTCCCGCAGACAAAAACGGCTTTCCACTTAAAAATGTTACAATATCAGTTTCTAAATCATCCACTGTAAAATTTATGTAAATATCAGTCTCAGATAACTTAGGAAGAACCTTATTGGCAAAAAATCATTCACTGCTACGTTTCTGCAACAATATTTATAATAGTCAATAACTGACAGCTACATTGTTTTTGAGCACAGTTTTTATATCCTGTATAGTCTAGATAGAAAGAGTTCATTGCTGTTGTTTCAGTACAGTAAAATATGTTATTCTTTTAGATAAATTGTCAACATTTAGCAGCAATGTAATTCAGTAAACAAAAAATATCAATTTAACTTAATAACTTTTCTGAAAATATTTTACTGTGTCTCATATATCTAATACTATGACAATTGTTTTAACTATAAAGGCAAGAAAAAAGTGTTTTTTAGCAAAAAAAGGCAAAATGAAAAAACTGCCAACTAGGCGACCTCAACTTTTTTTTTTAAAGTAGACCAGAAACATATTCTTTTTTGGCCTTATCATATGACTGTGTGTTTTAGGTTTTATATCATGAATGCGATGCTGTGTTACAAGATGAGATAGAAGTCCAGTTACTGAGTGATGTTACACCAATGAAGATGGTGCTGTTGACAAAATGGCCGACCATAGAAGTGACGTGGAACAACAACCTGATACCTTCACTGAACTAACTGTCTGAGATTATGTTGTACCTGTGAACAGACCAACCTTGTATACCTCGTACAGAATGTTGTGAAGCGGATCATTTATAGCTAACTTGTCATAATGTCACTGCATCAGTGTGTGCGGATGAAACATGTCACTGCATCAGTGTGTGCAGATGAAACATGTCACTGCCTCAGTGTGTGCAGATGAAACATGTCACTGCATCAGTGTGTGCAGATAATATCATGTCATAGCATCAGTGTATGCACTGCAGCAGTGTATGCTGAAAAATGTCATGTCAGTGTGTGTGGAATATGTCATGTCACTGCTTAAGTGTGTGCAGATAATATCATGTCACTGTATCAGTGAGTGCGATAATGTCATGTTACTGTATCAGTGTGTGTACTGCATCAGTGTATGCTGATAATGTCATGTCACTGCATCAGTGTATGCAGATAATGTCATGTCAATTCATCAGTGTATGCGGATAATGTCATGTCACTGCATCAGTGTATGTGGATAATGTCATTGTACTGCATCAGTGTATGCACTGCAGGGGATAATGTCATGTATCTGCATCAGTGTATGCAGATAATGTCATGTCACTGCATCAGTGTATGCACTGCAGGGGATAATGTCATGTCACTGCATCAGTGAATGCGGATAATGTCATCACTCCATAATGTCAAATGCACTGCATCAGTGTATGCAGATAATGTCATGTCACTGCATCAGTGTATGTGGATAATGTCATGTCACTGCATCAGCGTATTCAGAGATAAAGAGATCACACTGAAAAAAAGCTAGTTGACAACAATCCATGTGTTTGAATACATACTTCTTTACAGTCCATTTTAAGATGTTACTTAAGATAAAGCTGTGTTGTGAACGTTTCAGGAACCCTTATTGGTTGTATGGTCTGTGTAGAAAAGTTAAATGCATTGTCGGAAACATGTTCAGTTTAGTACGATTTCATCGTCAACATGTCAGTTTTAGTACAATCATGTACTCAACATGCTTGATTATTTATATACATACTTGGTTATACATATGTTTACATGAATATATGTATTTATGTTTGCAGCTGATGTCTAGGTAGGGAGTGATTAATGAATTAAAAACTGAACTAAAATATATCTCTGTATTCTGGAAGTTACCCAAAGTTACATAAATCATTCTGTGTGATACGAGGAGATACAAGATTAAAATTTCAGATTTTTTTTCAAACAGCCGTAATAGAAACTTCTTTATTTTTAACAATTAATGTTGTATAGACTAAATGACAGACATTTATATGCCAACCGTAATAATCATCTTAGGGAAACCAGTGTTATGTTGTTTAAGATTAAGTTGAGTATAAAACTTCACCAATTAGGCCCGAGCTTCCTTAGACAGGCTTCCTATAAAAACTTGTGAAACCTTATTCCAGTTTGAATTTGTAAAGTTTGTGAAAAGTAAAGTATGTCAAGGCTGTTTAATGATAGGAATACAGGTAATTTCATTATGGCTTTTGAAAACCTTTGATGCATGTTTTTGCTCAGGCAATTGGGATGATAGATTGCATGACATTTATTGGTTTACATCCACCCCAGAAGGTATTTGATGTTTTACTTGTAGTTCTGACCACATTTCAGAATATTTTACTTACCAGAGTACAAGTTGATGTTTCCAACACTATATGATAATGCAGTATGGCTATAGTAGATTTTGTATTCTAACATGACTCACGATTTTGTCTCTATATACAAAGAGTAGAAAAATTATGTTATATTAAACCATAAACAACGTGGGAACCGATATGCTGTAAACATGACGTCATATTGCGCCACATGACGTTTAATGAGCGTTCGAGTAGAAAAAACCGCGTTGCATTCATTCACCTTTTGTAATATCTTGTCATGTTAGAATCAAAATAACATCCTTTTCAGCGTTGTTATCATCTAATAAACAATGATTTGTTGTACTGATGCGCAGTTATTAACCACTCTGGCCTTTGTCAAAATTACTGTGTATCAGTACTCCAAATCATTGTTTATTAAATGATGAACACCGCTGGAACGGATGTTATTTAATAATTCACCTTGCGGACGATTTCAACATTTCAATATTATTTAAATAATGTAGTCACATACATCCTCTAGGATAATTGGAAAAAAATCAGCAGAAGTCACATTGTTATATCATATATTGTTGAATGAAGTCAGTTAATGACTGGTAGAGAAATATGGTATAATATATTGTATGAGAAATAGGAAAAATAATCAAAAAATATTTAGTATGTGAACAAAGGTCAGGTGATAATTTGCTCTGTAAATGTATATGATCCATTTTATGGTCTGTCTGGTTGTTACTGGAAATGTTTCTGTAATTGATTTCAATCTTGTGTCATTGTAAACAGTTAAAGTTTAAAGTTTTTATCTCTTGACACATCATGCATACTATCAATATAATATATACGTCTATCATACAGTATTTTGATTTGATTAAATGATCATTTTGAAAAGATAAGATGGAGGTTATGAATGATTTAGTAGAATTTTTAGATTTAATCATTTATTTAAATCTCGTCTATATGTAATAAATGAAACAATCAATGATACAAAAGTAAAAGGAGCAAATCATTTCATACTGCCATTCAGTATAAATATTACTACAGAGTATGTATGCGTCACCTCAGAGACTGATCACCTGTAAAATCTACAGGACTATAAAAAGTACAGTTCAATGCAAACAACATTTAGGTCCCACTTGGAGATTAGTCAATATTGAAACAGAAAATACTATAGGTGAAATCACCAGTCCTTTATAATAGGAATATAGATGAAAATTGTGCAGTAGTGAAATGAACATTTACTTTTGACCTACATTTTACTGTAAGACCTACTTACACCTAAAAGTACTACTTTTATAAAGTATACTACAGAAAAAGTGCAGTTTACTCTGAGTATGAATACATGTTGCTTCTGTCATTTTTATTTTCTAAAGCTTTAACGGCGACACAGCAAATTTAAATATCAAGTTTCATTTTTACTTATTATATTGAGGTTATCATTGGTCTGAAATCCAAAATACAAACTGACCAGAGCAAAAAATGATAGTGCCATAAATTGCTTGCATTGTAAGGGGGGCATCGAATGACCAAATAAGAACGAAAAAGAACCGAAAAACAGTTTTTGTTTACCAAAAACTTTTTTTTCAAAAGATAATGTACGAGTTATAACTTATGTATCAAATAAAGGAAGGAATTTGTATGTAGTGAATAATTTTTTGTCTTGATAAGTTCCCGTGCCGCATCCATTACAAAATCTGGAGTGCTCATTCAGAAATTTTTCGGTCTGCAATATATTTGTTTTTTTTCGATCTTTTTAATTGATTTGTAATACAATATTTACAAATTTCTTCATTTAAACTGTAAAATATGTATATTCTTCTAAAAAAAAGTTGTTTTCGGTCTACATAAACTGTTTTTTGGTCTATTTTGGTTTTTCGGTCTTTTTCGGTCATTCTATGCGCCGCATTGTAAGGTATAGAGTCAACACTGATTTGTATCTTTGAGATATAAAGACAACAATAAACTGCCAATGACACATTTATATTCATACAGTATTACTGGTGTTGAGGATTTATTTTCTTCCCCTGCCATATTTACACACTGCTTATGCTTGTTTACATACTAATGTATCTTTAACTGTTCTCTCAGATCTGTTTATGAGATTTTTTATAAATAGTTTTCATGTATATTGTCCTGGTTTCTTTTTTTATTTAAAGTTAGATGTTTGTGTATATATGATTAAATATAATTTTCATAAACATGAAAGGTGTTTTAATTTTTCATTAGCCGTATTATATTTAGACAAAATTTCCCCAAAAGTTCACTAAAACAGCAGACTATGTCTGGATGTCTGGCTTTAAAGAGTGAAGATTATATAGACCAAAAGTGATACAGGTGGCATTTGAAAGAAAGAATACACTGACGTTAGTTTGGGCCTTACAAGATATTTGTTTTGACTGATGTATATTTCAACTTTGCAGCATTTAGATGATAATTTTTACCAAGGATCTATTCATTCTTTAAAAGTTTAAAGTTTGTTCTCTTGAGACACTGTTAAAGTTACATTACCCTTAAAATTGGCCATACTCAGTGTGGTTAAAGTCCCATTAGCACTACTCATCAATAGAAGATTGAATTATATTCTACATAGACTAAAACAATATTGACGTACATGTATATGGTTCTTTCAGATTTCTGTAAGAAAAAATGTCAGACAGGGTTTCTTATTTTTTGCAATGTCATCGAAAAAAATACTGCAGTATATTTTAAGCATGTACTTGGATTTGAAATGCAAAATTGGCAAATGGTTTCGAACAAATAACAATTTCACCTTTAAGATATCCTTCTTGGTACTAATGTGCAATATAAAAGCTGCAAATAATTCCACTTGATAAATTGCTAATTGGACTTTAAGTAAGATGCTTAAATGATTAATACATTTAAAACTATCAAAGAAAAAAGTTGTTCAGAGTGATTTCTCTTATTAGCAGATAGAAATGATAAAAAAACTTTACAGAATATTTTGAACTTTGGGTAGTCAAATGGTTCTAAATCAATTCAAATATTTGCAACAGTTGGTAACGTTTTTTTTCTGTTGGAGTATAAACCCGAGTTTAATGACTGTCTTAAAGTTTGAAGGGTTGTATCACTTTAAATGAAAATGTTGGCAAGTTTATTTAGATTTTGAGAAGGGCCATGGTTGAAGGGGTATGGAAAAGGATCTATCTTTTTATTGATATTAAAGAAACAAGGGGCCTCAAGGAACAAGGGGCTTACTGTGGGCGATAAGGACTAAGGACTTTTTTGTTTTGTTTTTGTAACACGTATTTCTGTAAATCTGTGACCATTATGTTGTGTCTTGCGCTGTCCACCTCTGCCCGGAAAAAATCCAGGTACAATATTTAATGTACTAGTATCTGCAGTTGTTGTGTTGTTTTCCACAGTGTGATCGGAAAGTCAATAAAGTCCCCGGAATACTACATACACCTGGGACCCCAGTAACTTACTGGTCACATTACAGTGGCTTCAATTAACCTGCTAGTATCCATGCTCCGGTATCCTTCCTGAACACTGTAGAATATACAAAACCTCACAAACAAGTCACGAGAGACCTCGGGATGTAATGCACCCTGGGACCCCAGTAACTTACATGCAAAGTTCTGTGTGGATGACTCGTAGGTTTACATACTTGCTAACCTGAAAAACATGAAAAGCCTGTGACGTATGATTTTCAAATGATCTTTCAAGAGTCAGATGCAGCAGCATCTTTTATACCGGATATAACAAGTCGATTAACAAAAGGATGTTGGTGAGCTGACAAAACAACAAAAACATTTAATACATGTAAAGAAAACAAGCAATCTATTTAGTCGAGCAAAATATCTTTTTTCATCCTTATGTGCATTTTGTTTTCCATTATTATAATTTGCAGCTTAAATTTCCTTTTTCAAAGAGGTATTTTTCACTAATTTTGATTGGGCATTTTTAATATTTTCTTCAATTGCTTGACATTTTACAGCAGCATGCCACAAAAACTATAAATAGAATTGTGATTTATCAGGGTAAATATCCTTTCATTATAACTTAAAATCGTTGACGAAGAAGTGCTATTCCTTGTCGAGCTCGTCTAGCAGGCCGGGATGTGCTGTAGCTGGCGGAAATATACGGTATGAATTTCACCAGAAAGTTGCAGAAGTCCGCGGAGAAAAATAACACCCTGGGACCCAAGTAACTTACATGTGAATACATCAACATACCGTATGTGGAGAGTTCCTGATCCTTCGATTCTTGATTGCCTGGCAGGGCATAAATTGTGAAATGACAAAAGTTCACAAGAAAGTTACAAAAGTCCTCGGTATAAATGACAGCCTGGGACCCAAGTAACTTACATATGAACATTTTGTTTGTCGAATCTTTGATTCCATTTGCCTTGTCCTGCTTAAATATAATGTCACGGTTTTGATGCAAATAGCCGAAAGGCTCACAAGAAAGTTACAAAAGTCCTCGGTATAAATGATAGCCTGGGACCCAAGTAACTTACATATGAACATTTTGTTTGTCGGATCTTTGATTCCATTTGCCTTGTCCTGTTTAAATCTACTGTCACAGTGTTTATGCAAATCGTCAAAAAGTTCACAAGAACGTTAATAAAGTCTTCGGTATAAATGAGACCCTTGGACCCAAGTTACTTACATGCAAAATTTTGTGTTGATGACTCCTAGGTATTCATACTTGCTAACCTGAAAAACATTAATAACCAGTGACGTATGCCTTTCGAATGATCTGCAGCATCATCTTTTATTCTCTTTGACAATGGATATAAGAAGCGGATTAACAGAAGGCTGTTTGGTAAGCTGACAAACAACATAGAACATTTAATACATGTAAAGAGAACAAGCAATCTGTTTAATAGAGCAAAATATCTTTTTCATCTTTATGTGCATTTTGTTTTCCATTATTATAATTTACAGATTAAATTTCCTTTCCAAAGAAGTATTTTTCACTAATTTTGATTTGGCAGTTTTAATATTTCCTTAAATTGCTTGACGTTTTACAGCAACATGCCACAAAAACTATAAATAGAATTGTGATTTATCAGGGTAAATATCCTTTCATTATTGCTAAAAATCGTTGACTGTAAGAAGTGATACTTGCCATTCCGTGTGGAGCTCGTCTAGCAGGCCGGGATGTGCTGTAGCTGGCGGAAATATACGGTATGAATTTCACCAGAAAGTTACAGAAGTCCGCGGAGAAAAATAACACCCTGGGACCCAAGTAACTTACATGTGAATACATCAACATACCGTATGTGGAGAGTTCCTGTTCCTTCGATTCTTGATTGCCTGGCAAGGCATAAATTGTGAAATGACAATAGTTCACAAGAAAGTTACAAAAGTCCTCGGAATAAATGACAGCCTGGGACCCAAGTAACTTACATATGAACATTTTGTTTGTCGGATCTTTGATTCCATTTGCCTTGTCCTGCTTAAATATAATGTCACGGTTTTGATGCAAATAGCCGAAAGGCTCACAAGAAAGTTACAAAAGTCCTCGGTATAAATGACACCCTGGGACCCAAGTAACTTACATATGAACATTTTGTTTGTCGGATCTTTGATTCCATTTGCCTTGTCCTGCTTAAATATAATGTCACGGTTTTGATGCAAATAGCCGAAAGGCTCACAAGAAAGTTACAAAAGTCCTCGGTATAAATGATAGCCTGGGACCCAAGTAACTTACATATGAACATTTTGTTTGTCGGATCTTTGATTCCATTTGCCTTGTCCTGTTTAAATCTACTGTCACAGTGTTTATGCAAATCGCCAAAAAGTTCACAAGAACGTTAAAAAAGTCCTCGGTATAAATGATAGCCTGGGACCCAAGTTACTTACATGCAAAGTTTTGTGTTGATGACTCCTAGGTATACACACTTGCTAACCTGAAATACATTAATAACCAGTGACGTATGCTTTTCGAATGATCTGCAGCATCATCTTTTATTCTCTTTGACAATGGATATAAGAAGCGGATTAACAGAAGGCTGTTGGTAAGCTGACGAAGAACATAGAACATTTAATACATCTAAAGAGAACAAGCAATCTGTTTAATAGAGCAAAATATCTTTTTCATCTTTATGTGCATTTTGTTTTCCATTATTATAATTTACAGATTAAATTTCCTTTCCAAAGAAGTATTTTTCACTAATTTTGATTTGGCAGTTTTAATATTTCCTTAAATTGCTTGACGTTTTACAGCAGCATGCTTCAAAAACTATAAATAGAATTGTGATTTATCAGGGTAAATATCCTTTCATTATTGCTAAAAATCGTTGACTGTAAGAAGTGATACTTGCCATTCCGTGTGGAGCTCGTCTAGCAGGCCGGGATGTGCCGTAGCTGGCGGAAATATACGGTATGAATTTCACCAGAAGGTTACAGAAGTCCGCGGAGAATAATAACACCCTGGGACCCAAGTAACTTACATGTGAATACATCAACATACCGTATGTGGAGAGTTCCTGTTCCTTCGATTCTTGATTGCCTGGCAAGGCATAAATTGTGAAATGACAATAGTTCACAAGAAAGTTACAAAAGTCCTCGGAATAAATGACAGCCCGGGACCCAAGTAACTTACATATGAACATTTTGTTTGTCGAATCTTTGATTCCATTTGCCTTGTCCTGCTTAAATATAATGTCACGGTTTTGATGCAAATAGCCGAAAGGCTCACAAGAAAGTTACAAAAGTCCTCGGTATAAATGACACCCTGGGACCCAAGTAACTTACATATGAACATTTTGTTTGTCGGATCTTTGATTCCATTTGCCTTGTCCTGCTTAAATATAATGTCACGGTTTTGATGCAAATAGCCGAAAGGCTCACAAGAAAGTTACAAAAGTCCTCGGTATAAATGATAGCCTGGGACCCAAGTAACTTACATATGAACATTTTGTTTGTCGGATCTTTGATTCCATTTGCCTTGTCCTGTTTAAATCTACTGTCACAGTGTTTATGCAAATCGCCAAAAAGTTCACAAGAACGTTAAAAAAGTCTTCGGTATAAATGATAGCCTGGGACCCAAGTTACTTACATGCAAAGTTTTGTGTTGATGACTCCTAGGTATTCATACTTGCTAACCTAAAACATTAATAACCCGTGACGTATGCCTTTCGAATGATCTGCAGCATCATCTTTTATTCTCTTTGACAATGGATATATGAAGCGGATTAACAGAAGGCTGTTTGGTAAGCTGACAAACAACATAGAACATTTAATACATGTAAAGAGAACAAGCAATCTGTTTAATAGAGCAAAATATCTTTTTCATCTTTATGTGCATTTTGTTTTCCATTATTACAATTAATAGCTTAAATTTCCTTCTCCAAAGAAGTATTTTTCACTAATTTTGATTTGGCAGTTTTAATATTTCCTTAAATTGCTTGACGTTTTACAGCAACATGCCACAAAAACTATAAATAGAATTGTGATTTTTCAGGGTAAATATCCTTTCATTATAACTTAAAATCAGTGACTGTAAGAAGTGATACTTGCCATTCCGTGTAGAGCTCGTCTAGCAGGCCGGGATGTGCTGTAGCTGGCGGAAATATACGGTATGAATTTCACCAGAAGGTTACAGAAGTCCGCGGAGAAAAATAACACCCTGGGACCCAAGTAAATTACATGTGAATACATCAACATACCGTATATGGAGAGTTCCTGTTCCTTCATTTCCTGATTGCCTGACAAGGCATAAATTGTGAAATTACAAAAGTTCACAAGAAAGTTACAAAAGTCCTCGGAATAAATGAGACCCTGGGACCCAAGTAACTTACATATGAACATTTTGTTTGTCGGATCTTTGATTCCATTTGCCTTTTCCTGTTTAAACAAATCGCCAAAAAGTTCACAAGAAAGTAACAAAAGTCCTCGGTATAAATGAGACCCTGGGACCCAAGTAACTTACATATGAACATTTTGTTTGTCGGATCTTTGATTCCAATTGCCATGTCCTGTTTAAAATTTATGTCATGGTTTTTATTCAAATCGCTAAAAGGCTCACAAGAAAGTTACAAAAGTTCTCGTTATAAATGAGCCCCTGGGACCCAAGTTACTTACATGCAAAGTTCTGTGTTGGTGACTCCTAGGTACATACATGTTAACCTGAAAAACATAAATAACCTTTGACATACGATTTTCGAATGATCTCTAGCATCACCTTTTATACTCTTTGACAATAGATATAAGAAGTTGATTAACAGTGGGCTGGCAAAAAACATAAAACATTTAATACATCTAAAGAGAACAAGCAATCTATTTAATAGAGCAAAATATCTTTTTCATCTTTATGTGCATTTTGTTTTCCATTATTATAATTTACAGATTAAATTTCCTTTTTCAAAGAAGTATTTTTCACTAATCTTGACTTGGCAGTTTTAATATTTCCTGAAATTGCTTGACATTTTACAGCAGCATGCTTCAAAAACTATAAATAGAATTACGATTTATCAGGGTAAATATCCTTTCATTATAACTTAAAATCAGTGACTGTAAGAAGTGATACTTGCCATTCCGTGTGGAGCTCGTCTAGCAGGCCGGGATGTGCTGTAGCTGGCGGAAATATACGGTATGAATTTCACCAGAAAGTTACAGAAGTCCGCGGAGAAAAATAACACCCTGGGACCCAAATAACTTACATGTGAATACATCAACATACCGTATGTGGAGAGTTCCTGTTCCTTCGATTCTTGATTGCCTGGCAAGGCATAAATTGTGAAATTACAATAGTTCACAAGAAAGTTACAAAAGTCCTCGGTATAAATGACACCCTGGGACCCAAGTAACTTACATATGAACATTTTGTTTGTCGAATCTTTGATGCCATTTGCCTTGTCATGCTTAAATATAATGTCACGGTTCTTATGCAAATCGCCGAAAGGCTCACAAGAAAGTTACAGAAGTCCTCGGTATAAATGACACCCTGGGACCCAAGTAACTTACATATGAACATTTTGTATGTCGAATCTTTGATGCCATTTGCCTTGTCCTGCTTAAATATAATGTCACGGTTTTTATGCAAATCGCCGAAAAGCTCACAAGAAAGTTACAAAAGTCCTCGGTATAAATGATAGCCTGGGACCCAAGTAACTTACATATGAACATTTTGTTTGTCCTGTTTAAAATTACTGTCACGGTGCTGATGGAAATCACCAAAAAAGTTCACAAGAAAGTTACAAAAGTCCTCGGTATAAATGAGACCCTGGGACCCAAGTAACTTACATATGAACATTTTGTTTTATGAACGTGTGGAAGATTTCTTTTATTCCATTTAGCTGGTCCTTGTTATATATCCTGACACTGGTGTAGTTGTGTTACCCTGAAAGCTCATTAGAAAGTTACACAAGCCCTCGGAGAAATGTTCACACCCTGGGACCCAAGTAACTTACATATGAGCGTTTCGGTTAATCCAAAATTCGCCGACTGTAGCGCACAATAAATCCGAGACTTTTTTGATTTGATACTTCACTAGAAAGTTACAGGAGACCTCGGGATAGTAATCACCCTGGGACCCCAGTAACTTACAAGTGACCATATAGAATAACGTATAACTTACGTAGAACGAACTAATTAAGTAATCTTTCACAAAACTCCAAAGAGGCACAAAGAGCATGATACAAGATAAAAGTTGTAAAAGTCCTCGGATTACATTCACAACCTGGGACCCTTGCAACTTACACCATGTAACAC